>OY776276.1:74336884-74379384 GCA_963675445.1 Linnaemya vulpina | reverse complement strand
TTCTAAAAAACCTAAAACCGCTCTATACACCATGAAGATTTGCATTGGTAAAAAAAAACATAAATAGTGTTCACTTCCAGGGGTGGGAGATTGAAATATTTTTAATGCAAAATCATTTAAACAAAATCAATATCATATATTAAAAAAATCGAAATTTCGATTCTAAGGTTGGATAACTGCAATATATTGTGATACATGAGAGTGACCAAAATGGTTACAAATACAAAGTTTTTCTTATTTTATGCCTCGTTAAGAGTTGCCTTGGTAAAAACAAACAAAAATAATAATTCATTTTCTCTTCCAGGGATGGGAATTTGAAATTTTTATACATAAAAGTAAGCAAAAAGGCAATTAATTCAGGAAAAACAAAATTCGTATCAAAAATTAATAGAAATCAAAATTTCGATTCTAGGGTTTGATATTTTCAATATTTTGTATCACATGGAAGTTATTAAAATGGTTTCAAATTTATAGTTTTCCTTAAATAAAACCACTGTACACGTTATGAAGATTTGCATTGATAAAAAAGTGTGGGAAGTTTTAATATTTTTCATTTATAAAAGTAACCAAAAAATGCAACTGAAGTTGTTTTTTTTTCGCTAACTGAAACTATTTTATAAATTAGGAAGCACAAAATTGCTACTCAAAAATATATGTAATGCCAGGCGTACGTTGGCGAAGGGTACTTATTCACCAAATTTCACATAATTTTTTTTAAATATACATCAACCAAAATTTTCAGTACTTTCCAAATTTTTCAAATATATGGTTTATTTCTTTAAAATTATAACCACTGAAATTTACCAATTAATTGGCAATAGTAACTTCAACTTCTACGCCAGGTTCAATGTTGATAGATGTGATCTTCTTGACAATCTCGAATGGGGAATGCAAATCGATGTGAATTCTCATCTAAAATGAAAATGCATACATATGTTTAATGATGAAAATATATTGTATATATGTATGTACACACGTATAAATTGTAATCATTTTCTTTATAGAACTCAGAGAGCCATAAGAAAGTTGTAATATCTTTTCAAGGGACTATGGGAGTTCGTTTGATATAAGCAAATTGGTGATACTGGTTGAAGTAAGACAAATCGAAAGATTATGAGCAAAAACCGATATATCATTTGCTTAAACTTGTAAAACATAATTATTTTTACCTGGAAACGATCCCATGTTTTCGGACCTTCACCGCAGGGAGTTTTACGGGTGGTGATGCGCAATACTTTAGTTGGCATGCGTACTGGACTCTAAAATAAACAAGAAAACTTTTTTTGTAGTCGCACAAAATAATTACTTATATATATATATATATATATATATATATATATATTGGAATGCGAAATACATATTACACAGTAGTAATACCTGAACGGAGGAATTGGCAATATTTGCGATGTCTGCTGTTGCTACATTAATCAATGATGTGGGTGTTATGGTTGTGGGAGGTGGCTGGAAAGCTGGCCTCTGTGCAAACCTATTGCCTTTAAAATGATCAATAGTTTTAGCCTATCCATTTGAGATTGGTTAGAGCCTGACTGTTTATTTATTAGTCATAGGTTTTCGAGTCTTGTAATTTTTGTTGCTTATTCTTTTCCGATGGCGGTAGTATTGGAATAGCATTTGTAGTTCTTCTTTGAGTTAAAAAACTGGTCGTGTGAGATTCGATCTTCTGTGACCTTTTTGAGCACTAACATTAATAAAAAGTAAAAACAAATTAATGTGATAGAATTCCAATTTTTTTGAGAGTCTTACCTAATTTTTATGTTGATTTCTTTACAGTATTGACCACCAGTCACAATTTAGGAGTTTTGTTATATTCTCTTACTATTTATAAAAAGTTTAATATTGTCTTAAAACCACTTTACAATTATTTTTATTATTTACTTACAAATTTTTCTCCTAAACGAAATGTTTGTTTTCTTTTCAACCACCATTATTTGCTTAAATTGTAAATTATGTTCTTAGAGATAATCATGTAAAGCTATTTCTTCTAACATACTTATTCAGCATTGTATATATATATTTTGTACTCGTTTGCACTATCGTTAGACAAAAGCTGAAACAGGCCAGAATTGAAGCAATTTATGTACACCGCAAATATTTTTATTTTTTGGAAACAAGCAATATATATATATATATATATATATATATATACATATATATATATATATATATATATATATATATATATACATATATATTTTTTTTGCAAATGTATACATATTCTATATATTAAGCTGGTACGTCCAACATTTTCCCTTACTTACAAGTCTTAGACTCGGGTTTACTTATATTACGTATGCTTTCATATTGTAAGTTAACGACTTATACTACAGCGTATGCTATGCACAATTCATATAGAAATGTAATGCATATATAATCATATGTATATAAAGAGTTTAGTATAAATATCAAATATATCAAGTATTTAAACTCTTTACTATAACTAATAAGGTATGTGATGAAAAATTATCGTTTCCAAAACTATAATCAATCTCTAAGACCAGGGTCCGTAACTGTTAAAAGTTATATCGAAAAACTTTTTTTATAACAGTTATTTTGTAACTTAAATGAATAAACTCTACCTTGACCAGTTATTCTTCAACGGAAAAATAAAGGTTCGGATGAAACTCTTAAAAAGAGAAATCTATTATTTCGTCAAAAATAAGACTCCTTACATGAGTATTATTTTTTCTGTCAAACAACTCATTTGAGAAGTTTTATTTCTTCGTCAAAAATAAAACTCATATGAGGAGCTTTATTTCTTCGTCAAAAATAAAACTCATATGAGGAGTTTTATTTTTTCGTCAAAAATAAAACTCATTTAAAGAGTTTCATTCTATCTATCAAAAATTAAAAAAAAATTCAAAAAAATAGATATACTAGTTTTATTATCTGACGGAAAAAATAAAACTCCTGAAATTAGTTTTACTTTTGATAGAAAAAATAAAACTCTTTAAATAAGTTTTACGTATGACAGAAAAATAAAACTTTTTAAATGAGTATTATTTTTGACGGAATATATAAAGCTCATTAAGGAGTTTTATTTTTGGAAAATAACTGTTAACTGTGATCGTTTTTTTAATATGACAAAATTTTCTGAAAGTGCTCGTCACTACGAATCTAATGGTATATAACACTATAGGTGTTTCTTGACTCTAATATAAAGAGTTTTTGTTTCACCTTTTCATGGATAACAGTTATTTACGGTCCCTGTCTGAAACGTTTAAGGTGTCATGTATTTCGATATTTTTTGTTTCATTCCGTATAATTTTTATAGCAAAGAACAACCATATTAACAAATGCATTTGTTTACAAAATAAACATATTTCTTTAAAACACAAAAGATATATATAAAAATAATTAAATAAAATAAAACCTAATTAAAATCAAATGGGAATTGCGAGATTGTTCAAATCCATTCGATTTGTTAGAGGACATGTATGTAAATATATTCTTTTAAAAATAGTATAGTGAATATCAACTTTGGGGGTATACCCCCTAAACTTTTAAATAGGATTTGATGACAACCGGCCAGTCGTTTTAAGGGCACTTCCCTCTACCAACCCCAATTTTCAGATCCTTGGCCATTCTATATTTGACGATTTTATTCATCATCCAATATTGGGTGCATTCTGATGACTTTTCAACTTTGGGGGGTATACCCCCTAAACTTTTAAATAGGATTTGATGACAACCGGCCAGTCGTTTTAAGGGCACTTCCCTCTACCACGACCAATTTTCAGATCCTTGGCCATTTTATATTTGACGATTTTATTCATCATCCAATATTGGGTGCATTCTGATGACTTTTCAACTTTGGGGGGGTATACCCCCTAAACTTTTAAATAGGATTTGATGACAACCGGCCAGTCGTTTTAAGGGTACTTCCCTCTACAAAACCCAATTTTCAGATCCTTGGCCATTTTATATTTGACGATTTTATTCATCATCCAATATTGGGTGCATTCTGATGACTTTTCAACTTTGGGGGGTATACCCCGTAAACTTTTAAATAGGATTTGATGACAACCGGCAAGTCGTTTTAAGGGCACTTCCCTCTACCAAACCCAATTTTCAGATCCTTGGCCATTTTATATTGGACGATTTTATTCATCAAACAATATAAAGTGCAACAGAAGACATGCACTTTGTACTGTGTAACATACCATATACACATTAACTCCATTGAATTGTGGTAACCTTTTTTATTGAAACGTAATAGAATTGAAATAACATACTCTTATAATCAAAACAAAAAATGCCGGCAGAGTTGAAAAATGTGGTACATTGGTCCTTTTTGTCATAATTTACTACTTTTTTCGTGCTAATACTATTTTTTTGCAACTGTGCAAAAAAGTATGTTACTAACAGAGTATTTAGAGTATGTTAAGTTTATGCGAGTGAATTTAAGTAGAGATGTAAGTATGTATGTCCAAACATGCATGTATGATTGTCGATATTTAGCCCTACAAGAAGACCACCGGGTAATTCACTGGTTAATTACCCGATATATCGGATAAAGTTTCACGGAATTTCTTAAACCAACATGATAAAATTACCCGAAAATCTTGTATACATGTGATCTTGCATCTTTCTCTATCTCATTCCTTCTCCCGTAAGTTGAAACATATATCTGTACTGCTCACTGTAGTGCATATTAGCATTCATAGTTTTGGTTAAATTTAACCAATATTGTGGGTAATATTAATTAGTTAATGATAACCAAAATATTGGTTAATACTACCTAGGTAAAGATAACCAAATTATTGGTTAATACTACCTAGTTAATGATAACCAAAATATTGGTTAATACTAACCAGTCAACCCCAATGAACAAATATATTAAAGATGACAGTTAAAATATATTATTTACATTAAGTTTTATTAAAAAATTGTTTAAGTTACATATTTTTCAATATATTCTTTTTGTTTTGACCTATTGTAGCTGTGGTCTATATCCTTCTTAAACGCTTCTTCGAAGTCGGTCGCAGATAGACTTTGGAAAACATCTGGAATGTAAAGAAAATATATTAATTTATAGACATTAGTATAAATTTAAGTATATAAATATATGCATATATATATACATATATATATATATATATATATATATATATATATATATGTATATGTATATATATATACATATATATATATATATATATATATATATATATGTATATGTATATATATATATATATATATATATATATATATATATGTATACATATATATATATATATATATATATATATATATATATATGGTATTTTGACAACGTTGTTGTTCTTGTTGTCAATTAACTTTATGCGTTTTTGCTTGCTTTTGCTGGATACCATCGGGATGATCCATAAAACATTTGCAATATATTGGCAAGCGACCGCAATGGAACCATAAATAGCGACTAGTGCAATTTATTATTTTTGTGCGCTGTAATTTCGTTCTTGCTGTTCTGGTTCTCTTTTCGTTTGGTGCAGTGATGTGGTTGGTGCATGCAACATTCAATTTAATAAGTGCTAATGAGTTTCACAATGGAAAATCCACTAAAATGCACGACGACACTTTATTTTTGAGGCCAGAAAACACAGCCAAGATAAGAAAGAACATGATTGTTTAACAGAAAATACAATACAAAATTCGGATGCATTAAAATGCGGTCGCAGTTTTTTTGTTGTTGTTTTTTGTCTTTTCTTCACAACTTAACAAACGGAGAAGAAAAGAAAGAAGCAGGCTTGTTATTTTAAGCAGGCTGGCTTTTTGGCTGGTTGCGGTTAACAACAGCGACATAAAATAAAACAGCGCAGTAAAAGTTACGGTTTATGATGAGAAGTTTAAGGGGCCGGCAAAAGCGACATCATGTGAGACCTGTTTCGCGGTGTGGATTTTGCCGGAGTATAAATTGAATTAAAAGAGAAATTGACATAGTTTTTATTCTTTTATATTGTTCAAATATTCGAACAACTTTATTCGAATAATTTTATTCGGCAATTTTTAATCGAATCAATTTTTAACTTTTAAACATGCGATTCTCTTCTTTTATTTACATATTGATGATTGACAAATATTTATTCTAATAGCAATAATCGATTAATGTTATTCGAAAGCTAGTAAGAAAATAATTCATATTTGCATAGTATTATAAAGATACTATATTAGTGAATGTTATTGTTCGAATAATTTTTATTTCAATTAAAAATATAAACATATAAGCACTTCCCTCATCCGTTTGGTATGAAATGCCCCAAAAACTCATATTTCTGTTTTAAGTTTCCAAGCAGGGGGGTTACTCTCTATCGCGATGCGAAAGAAAAATCATGCGAAATCGAACAATTGGTACTTTTTAATGCGTTTGTGCATTTGC
This sequence comes from Linnaemya vulpina, assembly GCA_963675445.1. Lineage (NCBI taxonomy): Eukaryota > Metazoa > Arthropoda > Insecta > Diptera > Tachinidae > Linnaemya > Linnaemya vulpina. The sequence goes on along the minus strand of OY776276.1, from coordinate 74,373,008 downwards.
CATTCGCATTTAGTTTGTGTTATTTTCGCAAATGTGGCAGCACCGCACTCTGCAAAGCGAAAGTGTATGTCAAAATCGTTTGTTACGTACAAATATCTTGCGGTAGTAAAATAGCAAACGCAAATAAACAAAAAGATGTAAGTATATTGAAAATTATATTGTATATTATTTATTTTTTTTTAATAAATACATGTATATTAATATTTTTTTTATTTATTATTTATTTTATTTTTTATTTATTATTTTATTTATTATTTATATATTAATATTTTTTTTATTTATTATTTGTAATTAAAATATGCCTCGGCCGAATTCTCAGTAGCGTTTCTATATGGTGTTAATAGCCAAGGCTCCAACGGATATCCCGAATCGCCTTAACAAAATCAAAAATAAGAAAAAATTCGAATATTTAGATATGTATATTTTTAAATAAAGTACCAATAAGCCAAAAGCCCTTCTCTCCTCTTCCAAAACGGTCTTTTAGCTTTTGTTTTACGCTGGAAAGACTCCACACATGTGAGTCATGGCACGCACCACCGTATCGGCAATCTACAAATGTTATTAACATTTTGTGATTACAAATCTACAAAAAGTACAATCAAGATAAAAGTAAAATCAAAATTAATAAAGAAAAGAACTCACCACCATAGCGTTCATACTATGCTTCAATTTCCTATTAAAATATAAATGCTCCATTTTAGATGGTCTAACCATTTGAATGTGAGTGCCATCCACTGCTCCAATCACACCAGGAATGCCGCATGTACGGTAAAATGCTTTTTTGGTCTCTTTTTCCTCTTCGGCTGATGCATTAAAGTTTATATGTTTGACACACAGCACTCTCTCAATCACCGCGCATATCTCTGTCAAACAACGACACATTGACTGCTGAGATAGTCCTAAAAGATGGTCTTGCCCAATTTGCTGTTGATAACCGCCTTGTCCAAGCAATTTTAATGCAGCGCCCAATTTTATAATGCTTGGGATTCCTGTTGATCTTCTTAGAGCTTTCAGCTCGGGCTGAATAGCGTTCAAAACATAAATAAACGCTTCTTTGTTTAGTCGGAAATTTTGGATAAAGCTGAAACAAACACTATTTTAAAACATTTTCCACAATCGATTTATTTTTCTTACATGCGGTCATTTAAGGAGAGTATATCGGATCTATCTCTTAATATTCTCCTTGTAATTCGGTCCACACGTTCATTTTCGTCTTCCAGCCATAAAGCTATAGAATCCATCGCAGTTTATTTTTATTTATTGAAATACAAATAATTATTATATTTTTTTAACAAAAAGCACGCTGTACAACAATTTTCTTTACAATTTTTTTGTTCACAAGTTTTGACATTTTATTTTGTCCTTCTTCGTTATTGTTTACTTTGCGGTGGCAGTGTTGCTTCATTTTATAATTACTTTGCGAAAGCGTTTGCGTAAGAGATACAGAGTACCAAATTGTTCTCTTACCGCATTTGCCTTTCGCATCGCATTTGCTTTCGCATCGCGATAGAGAGTAACCCCCCAGATAAATATCAAGCAAACTCCAACACTTTTGCCAGCCTTCCTCTCTCATCCCCAATACATCACTGATCCCAACAACTTGCCCGCTTGGCTGTAGGGTACTCAAAATGTAATCATGTTTAGAAAACCGTAAATTACAGTCTTGTTGCAAACGTCGTCAACAATATTACAAGTAGCAAACAACATCCAATATTTTCGTGATCTCTTTCCACCATTTTCGCATGTCATTATTAAAAGTCAACTTCATAGTTTTTTTTTTTAATATTCTTGGCTGTTGTGGAAAACAATTTTTGAGCCAAGTTTGATGTGCTTGAGGAATTGACTTTTTTTCGAAAAGAACATTTCTGGAATGATGATTTTAAATTTAAGAAATTTTTATTTGAAAAGTCAACGTTTACGATGAAACCACACAACCCATAATAATTCACAACATTTATGTTGGCAGGCTTTTGTGGTCAATAAATGAAAACTTACAAAGAATGCAGTTCAATAAAAAGCTGTTGTTTGAGCAAATAAAAATGTAATAAAAAATAAATTTAAATTGTTGTTAAACAAAAATTTAAAGGTCAAATGAAATATTTTTATAATGTTTAGAAACTCATAGAATTTATCATAATCAAAAATTTCAAGAAAACAAGTTGTCTACTTAATTTATATGGCCGCATTCAATAGGTCTCTTTCACATGCTTAACAAAAGTTGATTAAAAATCAACACGAAAGAGTTTACAAAAAAAAAACCTAAACATATCTTTAATACATTTCACATTTTCTTAAGATTTAGAGCATCTTAAGATCTCTGTGCATCTAAAATCACAAAAGTCAAATAGAATTTAAGCAGGATTAGAATTTCAAATGCATATTTTTTAGTCAACTAATTTGGACATCTTCTGCACATTCCAATTATATTTTGCTTTTTGCTCTCATTCGCCCAGACTATTTCGTTGCCTATCTCGAACAGGCCTATTGTTAAACGAATGAAATGTTATCAATAACAACTTGCCACTGAAATTATATTTGACAACAATGAATTTCTTATCTATTTGTGGTCTCTTGTGCAAGGAAACGCTTCCAGCCATTAACTTATAAGCCATTTGCTAATAAACCAGATAAGCAAAATTTAAAAACTATTGATTAAAAATGCTCCTTAATTGCACATTCGTACATACAATTCTGAAAATTATACCTTTTTGCTATTAAAAAAATTGCGAACAAAAGAAGAAGAGTTGACAACTAAATTAAGAATGCAACCACAATATAAAATATACAATTTACAATAGCCAAATGCAATTGAAGAAGATGGCTGCCATTTTTATGAAATTGTTATTCTTTTAAATGCACAACCAGTCGCATTTCTATGGGAATACAGAAATTTCTAATGTCAATATGCCGGTCGTAGTATCGATGTGGTTAACAACCATTCGGAGTGTTTATGGCCAACAAACAGAACTCAATTTAGCTCACTGCATTTTAACAATTAACAGGGTAGAATGAAAAGTTATTTAAAATAAATTGTTAAATAAAAGAAATCCAATTGTTTCCAACATTTACGCACAGTGTAAGCGATTATGCTGATTAACTTATTTTGTGGGCAGAAAAGATTATCAATAGTTTACAGAAAGATAGTGTAGACAGGGCAGATATGGGAGAAAATGGGCGCCACCCTGCTTAGCAAACTTTATATACATTTTTGTGGTACACTTTTCGATATCTTGTTGTACACAATTGTAAATGAAACTGACTTTATTCGAGAGATATTTTCATGTAGAGATGCAAAATAGTAAACATTTTTATTTAAGTATTAGGGAAACCGTTTTTATACAAGCGTTTGAAATTTGTTTGAGAATCTTATTTTATGCGAAAATTTCAATGAGAATGCTGTAGGCTGAACAAGTAAAATTGTCTTCATCTGTTCTGCTTTCTAGTTCCAGCGCAAATGCACTGCAAATGTAGGGGTCGTCCCCTGAGTGCTGGTCCTACTCGTAAAAATGGTATTCCAATTTCTACAATCGTCCAGGCCTAGAATTAATGCAACAGAAGATGTTTGTTGTTATATTGTTGCGTTTCTACAAAAATTATTTTCAGAGCGTAACATTCTTTCTTTGATATTTTTTGCCGCTAAAATGCTGTTCCAACTTATCTGCTGAGATGTTTTTATGAAAATTTAATACGTTCCTGTGAGTTTAATTTTAACAAATTTTATTCTAGAAGAACTATTTTCTACTTAATTTAATTTCTGAATGAAATGTAGTTTTTATGGGGAACCTTTTAAAACTGCTCTCTTACAATCAAAGAATGGCAACCAGACAGACAAATAAATGGAAATTTATTATGCACTTACAACAAAATATAAACATTGTTTGTCATTAACAAATAAAAAAAAACAACAAATGAAAAAGATAAACACATTCACCAGCAAATAAATGAACAGAACGCAAAACAGTCTCAGCAATAAAAAAAAAAATTAATAAATAAATAGAAGTGGAAATAAAAATGGAAACGACTACGGCGGCGTTGAAGAAATAATAACAAAAATGACTTCAACACCACGATAAGTATGGAAAATTCAGTGGTTGGTTTCCGGGAACTTTGTTTTGTTTTTTATTAAAAAAAAACAACTTAATTTCAAAATAGATAATTTACTAATGCGTCTGTCTGTCTGTCTGAACAACAAACCATTTTGACTTACGCGTGGAGTGGTTTGATTGACATGCGAGTACTTTTGATTTATGCTGATGAGTCCATGTTTATTTTATTGTATGCAATCAGGTAATTCTTTTTGCATGGCTTCCATTACTTACCGCCTCACTAACTGCTGTCTGCCAAAGAAATAATCCAGTTACTTCATAAGTTAATATCCACTCCGTTCCTCTTTAGGACTTCCACAGTGACAGTTGTAAAATAAGCAGCGCAGCACGGCGAGGTGCGGTGCAGTGAAGCAGTTTGCTTGCATTCCATACATTTTTCTTAACTTGTTAACTTTTTTTGCAACATGTTTGAATTTGTACAAGTTTCGTGGTTTTTTATAAATAACAAAAATAAAACATGCTTAAATGAGTGAGGAAGGGACATGGATTTCAATAGAATTATAATTAATTCATTAATCTCATTAATAATGGAGGAATCAACATCAAATTAATGTTCAACGCATACAGCAGAGTAGAAAATCTGTTTTCGTAAGCCGCTATAATGCTTCATCAGATCTCATCTGCTACAGTACCGACAAAGACGAGAACAAATCTGACTTTATTTTAATTGTTGTTTTAATATAAATTCCCAAACAAATTTTTAAATTTTATTTACAAAAACAAGTAGTTAATCTGAAGATCAAATTGGTAATAAAATATGTTTCAGCCAAAGTTATGCTCAACTTAAGTTAAAATCTCAAGAGTTCAATAGAATTGCCAACGCACTTGACGACGAAATGCAAGAAGTTCTTTGAATTCAAAATTTGGTAAGTAATTAGCAAATAAAAAGAAAGTTTAAGGAGGACTAATTTCCGGATCGAAAAATAAGTTGAGGGGAAAAACACCGCAAAGCGTTCTTTTTGCTGCAAAATCTGTAATGAAGAGTTAAAAGCATATATATATATATATATATATATATATATATATATATGTATATATATATATATATATATATATATATATTTATATATATGTATATATATATATATATATATATATATATATATAGTATATATATACATATATATATATATATATATATACATATATATATATATATGTATATATATATATATATATATATATATATATACATATATATATATATATATATATATATATATATATATATACATATATATATATATATATATATATATATATATATACATATATATATATATATATATATATATATATATATATATACATATATATATATATATATATATATATATACATATATATATATATATATATATACATATATATATATATATATATATATATATATATATATATATGTATATATATACTTACCTCATATAATTTTGTTTGAAATTGCAAGATCTGAAATGGCTTTTTTCCCACCTCCCTTTTCAATTGTACATTTGCAGTAGGTCGTCTGTGATTGCAGGTGTACGTAAGCTATAAAAGTTTTAATATTCAAATGTATTTATAGCCTTCATATTAAGTAAACCTTTATTACCATTGCTTGGGCGAAATCCTCATCCTATAACTTTTCTTCTGTTAATTCCATTTCTTCCAATGATTTGATTGGAAGCATGGCATACGGAGGACTCCACTTCTTTTAGCACCACCTTACATTCCATTAGCGCATTCGCTTGGGCCATTAATTCAGGTCTCAGTGAATGCTAAAAAATTATTTCATTAACGACATGGCAATAGTAATATTAGTAAAACTCTTACATTTCTCTCCATCTGCTCTATCCTATTTGCTATAGCCTCCTGATTGGAAACTGTAGTCGACTGCCCGTTGCTCAGGATATGCTGGTTGTAAGCAATATTGTCTATTTTATATTCAGTAGCCTCCATTTTAGCTTGCATCTGCTTTAAAATAGTAATGATATCAGAAAAAAGAGTAAATAAAAGTTGTTAATAGATATTCTGATGTTTATAATAATGGATTGATATATACCTTGATTTTGAGTAGCGGTGTACGTTTTTTTAGGAATTCGTTCCTGGCTTGGACCACTGAACCCCACATCTCAGTCTTCGGTGGTTTTAATAATGTTTTAACTTCTTTTATTTAGTTTTTTAACAATTTTTCATTATAATTATATTTTGCGTAATTGCAAGAAACTAATTTCATTCGCAACTATATATGTTCCACTCTAACATATATGTTAGAAAAGGACAATAAATACGATATTCGCCTAGGCTTCGGGTCGATAAACTGGCAGTCTGGCAACCAATTTTTACTGTTTGTATAGTTTTTGAAAAACAAAAAAAATAAAATTTTCTACAATTCTAAACCGTTTAATAAAAGTTAAAAATATTAATATTGCCGCATCAATTATATGTGCAGAAATAGCAATAAGTCAATTGCTAGATTCATCCTCCTCTTCTGATGAGGATGAAATTTTAAATTTATTAACATTTCTCCACAAATTGTGTTTTGTTCTAATGAAATAACAAATTGCATTAATACAGGGTTGGCAAGATATTTTTTGCATGCACCTTTTAACAAGGTAACATATTTTGTGCAGAAAAGAAAACACCATAAGAATTTTTTATATGCAGCACAACAACAAACAAACAAAAAAATGTAGTAAAAGAATAAAACAATAAAAATTGTGTAAAAGTACAAAATTGTTGTAATGTTTTGTTTTGTTGATTTTAATAGTTTAAAATTAAATAGAAAAATTATTATCAGCAGTTTACATAAATACAATTTGGTTTGTCAAAAAAATAATGTTTTATATTGCTGTCTAAACTATTTACAATTCAAATGAAAATTAAATGAGTCAATAAAATCAAATAAAATAGAATACAATAAAAACAAATTAACTGATTTGTTGTTGTTGTTTTATTGGTGGTGTCTTCTGGGTTTTGGTGAAGGCTGTTGTGACGACATAACTCGGGTATATTGTTTGTTTGACTTCTGGTCACTGCCGCCGCACTTGAAATGCATTAAATATTCTGTCTGAGGGAAACAGATTTATTTTATTTTCCCGCAGAACTAATTTTAGGTAATTATAAGAAACTAAATGTAAGTAATATAGTTAAGGGGGTTAATCTTTCTTCTTAAAACTGAAATAAAAGGACAAGCTTTTTCCTAAGAGAATTAAGAATTAAAATAGAAACTGAAGCGACAGCATTAGTTGCTCCGTAATTAATTCTAAATTAATTTAAACAGCTGAAGCGGCAACCCAAATAAAAATATATAAAAACTCTTTTTAATAAATAACCACTTTACACTAAGATGGTATAATTAAATTTTTAGCACAGCGTCAGGTGTGGGAGTTATAGGTAAAAAATTAAAAAAAGCTAATGATAGTAAAAATCAGATTTTAAAAAAATTTATTTGAAATAGTAATAATATAGCAAAAACTCAATGATGCCAAATTGTAGCCCTTTTCATGTCCTTTAAGATGTTATAAATTTTCAAAATTAAAATTAGTTTAAAAATTAATGTTAGAAAAAAAACAGTTTTTTTAAAAATTTATTCGAAAAAGTAACAATATAGCAAAAATTAAATGATTCCGAATTGTAGCCCTTTCATGTGCTTTAAAATGGTATAATTCAATTTTCGGCGCAGAGTCAGGTTTGGGAGTTATAGGACAAAAATTAACAAAAATTAATGTTAGAAAAAAACAGTTTTTTGAAAAAATTTTTCCAAAGGGGTAACAATACAGCAAAAATTGAATGATGCCAAATTGTAGCCCTTTTCATGCCCTTTAAGATGGTATAATTCAATTTTCGGCACAGAATCAGGTTTGGAAGTTATTAGTCAAAAATTGAAAAAAATGTATGTTAGAAAAAACAGTTTATTCGAAAGAGCAAGGCATTAAACACAATAATTACAGCAGACTACAACTTGTGAAAAATAGAATACATGTGCGTGTATGAGAATGATTTTACTACCATAAACTAATTAGACATGACAACTGTGTATGTAGTGGTAATGTTTTCGACCGATGTTGCGAGAGGGATAGCAAATTTCTTTGATTGCTGTCTCTTTTCTTTTTCTTGTCGATAGAAAATTACATTTTTGTTTACAAGAAGTTAAAATTTCTTGGCAGGATTATTGGAGAAAAATTGAAAGTAATTAAATTATCGTAAGATTTAGTGCTTGAAATTGGTAATTTATGGGTGAAACATTATCTACTCTTTCGTCCACGAATTACCAATTGTGTGAAATGCCAAAAAAGCACACAAAAACAAAAAAATCGGTGGTGGTAGCAGCAAAAATATGTAAGTAAATTCTTCTTATACGTATATAAATTTAATAATATCTAAAACACTTTTATTTTTCAGGAGCCAACGATATGCAAATGGTATAGAGAATTAGGAATTTGTTTCCGAATTATACGACGTATATTTTGTGTGATGTGTATAATATAAAATAGTGATATTAGTGCGGTAAAGTTATTCCTCCTTTCCACCAGTGATCAAGTGAATATAAAAATGGTAGGAATAATATGTGTGTTTAAATTAATTAAAGTGAGAGAAAAATAATTTATATGAATGTTTGTATCGGAACATAGGGTAAAACTCTAAGTTCGTGTGCTTTTATGTAGGATATATGGCTTTGCTTTTTGTCCCGGAATATGTTGAGAAAACAATGGTTTAGGCCTATTGGGGAAGCCAGCCATTTAAAAAAATTGGCAACGCACTGAGTGTAGTACCTCTATGGTAGTGTGGAAACCTACACAATATCAATAAGATTTGTTAATAAACAAATAAAATTTAGTAGTACATTTTAAAGAACTTGAATTTTTATTGAGAGTAAAATAAATTTAAGAACATTACTGCATGGTGTTTATCAATATTTTTTTATACGTATAAATTTTGAATCTTAAAACCATCACAATTGCATTTACTTTAACAATTTTCGACTTTGTTTTCCAGCTACTTTCAGATTTCTTTCCAATAACCTCTTTCTTTAGCGAATTCTTTGTAGACAGTGTGACCCTAAAAGAAATATAGAAATTTCGATTAATACTTTTAAATTAGGTTCAACAAACCGTTAATCTGATAGAGATTACATTTATAAGTTTCACGTTTTTTATTTTTTGCTTATTCCTATACAATCCTTTCGTTTCTCTGATATGCAGTTCACCAATTGCTTTTAGATCTTTATGCAAGTTATGAAACAGTCTAACATTCATTCAGCAGGTTTTTCATGACTTGTGCTATAACCAAAAATTTATTTTCATAATGTTGGTTTCCAATTTTCTTATTTGTCACTAAAATTGACAAAGGCGCTCAGGTTGGAAAAACACTATTTCGTAAACGATAAAAGAAAATTGTTCTTATTTGTTTTAAATAAGTAAATATGTTGACAAACATAAATACCTTTACATCTATACAGCAAATTATCAGTTAAAAAATAATATATTTAGAAGGACTGGGAAACATGAAGGATTCGAAGCTACAGTAACATCGGGGTGTAGAATAGGCACACGGATCTGTTGGAAATTACCAGTAGTTTTGTGCAAATGCTCATTGAAGTCAACGCAAGCCCAGTACGGAAACATATGGAATAGTAAATTGTATATAAGTAAATTTTATAAAGGATCTATTGTAAGCATAACTTTTGCTAAAAATAAATAATACATACCTACCGCCTTCTTCTAAGTCTGTGGAATATCCAATTTTGTTGCAGCAGTTCAACTTAAGTCGTACCTCTGATTAGAAATTGATTTTTTTGATGCGATCTTCTGTGACTTCAATGAAACTCTCATTCCCCGCTTAATTTATAGTTTAAGGTTCTCATTACGCCAGGTTGATTACGTGATGATCAGTGCGACGATTTATATTTTAAAAACATTTAACAGTTCTTAAACCATTAACAATTACTTTTCTGAGCACTAAAATTAATAAAAATTAAAAACAAAACTAATTTACAAGAATTTCAATCCTTTGGGAATCTTGGCTCATTTTTATGTTGATTTCTTACGGTATTGACCGCCAGCCACAAATTAGGACTTTTGATATATTCTTTTAATGTTTATAAACAGTTTAATATTGTCTCTTAATCACTCAACACTTATTTTTATTATTTATTCACAATTTTTTAACTAAACGAAATTTTTGTTGAATTTTCAACCCCCATTATTTGCGTAAATTGTAAAACATATGTTTAGAGATGACAATATATAGCGATTTCTTCTAACATATAATTTCAGCTTTTCGTATACATATTTTGTACTCGTTTGCACTATCGTTAGGCAAAAGCTGATACGGGCCAAAATGAAGTGTATTTGGTGGGTGGTTAAGCAATGTCTATATGCATTTAATTGGCGATTTTTACAATCAAACACACTACCCTTTTATAGAGCAAAACAATTTTAAGAAACGAACACGAAAATACTCTTTTTACATGGAAATGTATATTTTTGTAGAAAAGAAAACACCATTATATAGTAGCACTCTTACAGGTATGTTTTTGTCTTGTCATAAAATATGTAACCTGTGTTAAAATAGCTCTGGAGATCTAAGTCGAACTCTGAAAATCTTTAAGCAAGACGGCGGTAGTATATGTTTGCCGCCGTTATTTTTATACGTTTCACGACTAAGAAGCGGATAAAAATTACTCATATATATGTCTGTATATTATATCACTTTTTATAACTTAAAGTATTTTAAAGGAGCATTAAACGCAAAAACTAAATGTAAGCAATTGAAATATGTTTCTCGTTTATATTAAGTAGCTGGAAGCCCCTGAATGTTTTTCCATATGCCGCGGCAAAAAAAAAATATTCAACTCATGTCACGGCAGCAGCTGTGATAGGGCTATTACACTGACGTACGTGTTGGCCAAAATATTCGACAACGTACCAAATTTCCTGGTGAAATAGCATGTCGTAAGACAAGTTGGTCGGTTTACAAAAATTTTTCATTTTCAGATGTTCGTGGCGTACCAACATAATGGTGTAATAACGTGTCGGTCGTACTGCATATAAAAATTCAGTTCACTTGCTGCCTTTGCCGGCGACGTTGCTGTGCGTTGATCGGAAAGTCGCGAAAACATGTTTTTCAGTAACATTCGTTTTTGGGAAGAATTAATTGAATTATATAAAAGTCTTCCGCAATTGTGTAAGAAAAAACATCATATATATACCACAATATGCAATTATATATTATTGGGTTCAATATATTAAAGTTTATTTTCGTTTTCCTCCTCTTGTAATAGTATTTCATTGATAACCTTAGCTGCTACAACTTTCCGCTTCATTGCCATGCTTTCGCTTCAAAAATTTTTGTAAAGTGAAGTACGCCATCAGCGTTCGATAGTGTAATAGCAAAACGTAAACTTGGCATGTCGGCCAACATGTACGTAAGTGTAATAGCCCTATTAGACAACTATTTATATATATATATATATATATATATATATATATATATATATATATATATGTAGATATATAATATATATATAATATAGACAACTTTATATATAAGACCGCGTTATGACGGGTTGTTCACACTTGTCATATATTTGGTGCTATTATTTTATGACATGACTCTATGACTAGTGTAATTGCAAAACACTAAATTCATTCGCAACTATATACGTTTCACTCTAACATATATGTTAGTATTGGACAACAAATGCCATATACGCCTACGTTACCACTAGGAAAATCTTTTTCTATACACAATTTTATTTCCTAAAAATCTCCGAAATACCGTAACTTCATTTGTATACAAACTTTATTATTGCGACAATAAATAAATAAGTAACGAAAGTATAAGCAATAACTTTTCATAAAACTTGTATTCAAACGATAATTGAATGAATATGTACATATACGACTATTATAAAATAAACAATATGCATTATAAGAACCATCCTGCAAATTTCACGGCGAAAACAAAACAATGGCAACATCGTTACCATAAATTCCATATAAATTTCAAGGCTGATTAAATTTAATCTGTCTTGATAATTTTGCTTCATATGTGTTAGTGAAAATATGTTGTGTGCTTAGTTTCGGTTAGTCTCTTCCCTACGAGAACAGTGTCGGTCATATTACCGGTAAAATTACTGGCACTGATGACCAAATTTCGGTCATCACGGAGAACAAAGTTTCTATCATTTTATTAAGGCCAAACGGAAAAAATTTACTAAAACTTTTGTGTACGTGTGATATTGCATCCCTTTCTAACTTGTGGTATATTATCGCCTGTTAAACAATATTCAAACTACTTACTGTAATGTTTCTGTTCTATATAAATTTTTCTCTAATGACATGGTTTCTCTGGTGACCGGTCACCCTTGACGGATTTGGTGTCACCGATGACGGGGTTGCTAACAATCCTAACCTAACCAAATTCGATGATATAAAACGCATTTAATATCATTTCAATTATATTATAACAAATTTATTATTTATATATACATACAAATATGATTGTTTTATATTTTAACATACACAAAACTTGCTGATATTAGTCCATCGACCAAAATTATTAAATTACCCCGTGGTAGACAACTAACCACCAAAAACGCTAGGGTCGTCGTGATTACTATGTATGGAGTATACCCGTATGGAGATATTCAGGTCACGATCACCAAGAGTAAATAAACATTGTCAATAGTTTCATTCATCTAAAGATGGAAATAAATTTAGTTTTATATCTTGCTTTTTCTTTAAAACTAAACTTACTTGTGCAATGCATTTTGGCTTGGCACTATATCGTGAAATAAATCACCGCCCAACAAAATGAAATCGACATCTCCCGTACAGCTAATTCCAACATTTCCTAGAAAGCGAGGAAACTGTCATCAGTTGCAATATAAGAATAAAGTATCACCGCAAGAGTTTTTCAAAAGATCATCAGTGGACATCATAATACGCAAGGATGTCATTAGTATTCGAAATTCACTATATTTTATATTATACATATTGTAAATTTTATTTTATTTTGCTTCAATTCAGAATTTTTCTATAAAAAAGGTTGACAAATTTATTGTCTTACTCTTGCACACAGTATTCTAGCCTGTAAATACCAGCGTTGTCGCTCATACTTCTTTTCTTAATTCATATATATATGTATTTTTCATACTCCAAAAATCCCTGAATCTCGTGGAACATTTAGAACAACAATTAGAGCAAAATTTAAGTAAGTTTTGTTAATTGGTTTATTATATAACTATTTTTGCAACTTCATTGAACTTGTACATACACAAACATACTGTAAAAGTATATTTGATCAACTAAAAACAAATCGTAAGAATTTGGGTATGAAAAGTCCAAAAATGGTAACGCTGTTAGGCTAAAATATTTTTAATGAAAATGTTTTTGTGTGCATTAGTTTCAGTCATTCATTTCTTGTAGGGATTCTTGCAGGGAGTATTATTAGTGAAGTTTGCATCGCTGGTGGAATCTATACTGTTTAATTATTTTCTGTAATAATCTGTTTATTGCTACGGGTGATACATCGTAAAGTGAATAGTAATTTGAACTCTAACATAAATCATATGTGCTCTTAACTAATATTCTAGAATGGCAGCGGAAATAAAACCTTCTCCAAAGAGGAATGAACGTTTTAGTATGAAAAAACCGGAGTTATTAAGCAAGCTGGAAGGTAGTAGTGACGACATTAATGCTGCGATACTGGTGCCTGGTGAAAATGGTGTTATTAGTGTCTCAGACGATAAGTAAGGGCGTATTTTTGTTCTGTTCAAGTGAATGAATACAGTATATACATTTTCTTGTTGATTTTTCTTTCTGCAAGAACCATTCGTGTTTGGCTAAAACGTGATTCTGGTCAATACTGGCCGAGCATCTGTCATTATATGCCATCTGGTTGTACATGCATATGTTATGTGCAGGAATCAAGGCAATTGTATGTTGGACAGGAGAACGGTACGATTACAGAATTTATATTGTCGGAAGATTGCAACAGAATATCTTTCATACGCGACTATCTGGCCCACCAAGCTCGCCTTGTTTCTGTTATATACACTAAAGCTCATCATTGGATATTATCCTGCAGCAAAGATAAGCTATTTGCTTATCACTGCACTGAAACAGCTCGACGCATAGGGTCATATAACTTTCAGACACCGTGCACTGCATTGCAGTAAGTAGTAATGGGTTATAAGCTATAATACTCATAATATTTTGTATTTAATATTAAATAAAAGATTTGATGCCTTAGCCAAATATGCATTTATTGGTGATTGCGCTGGTCAAATAACAATGCTTCGGTGTGATGTAAAGGGCTCGCAACTTGTTACAACATTCAAAGGACATACAGGTAATAAGCAATTTCATTCAATGTTCATAAATACCACCAAGAACAGAAATTTAAGCATCCAAAGAGTTTTTTTTTTTATTAAAAAGTAGATCAAGTTACAGTTGATCTTCAGTCAAGGACCGTTGTAATACTTAGGTTCCTCTGAGGAAGTTGCAACGATGAATATGAAACGGTGCATCATAGCGACTTGCTTTAGTCACTGTAAGGGCGCCCTTTTTATTTATCTATTTGGAATTGGAACTTTTTATTCAACCTGAGTTACAGAATAATTACAATATACAAATTACAAATAATTTTGTATATTGAAAAGAAAAATTAAATCTCATCTTCAAGGGAAAAAGTTTCTTCATTGAAACCCTATCGTCTTCTGGTCACTAATTTTGTGCGAAACTTTTTTTTAATTTTTTCGTATTCTATAAAATTCAAAAACGATTACATAACTCAACTTTTTTTCTATAAATACCAATTTTTTTATGCAGACTGTTAAAGCTAGTTCTATGTAGAAAATAAACGAGACATTACTCATTGATATCGGTTTACATTTAACTTTTTTAAAGTTAAAATTATGTAGAAAAAAAAACGAGACATTACTTATTGATATCGGTTTACATTTAACTTTTTTAAAGTTAAAATTTTTCGATTGCAAACGAAATACTATTTATAATGAATGTCTAGTAGTTGGAAAAAGTTCAATTGAAAAACGTTTTATTTTATATATAGCAGTCCTCTGGTTTGTGAAATGTATGGTGATGCCATATCATCGGGGAAGAAAATTGGACTGTATTTTGTACATTACGGACGTGATACTTTTAAGTACACTCGAACAGGTTTTACAAGCACTTTCGTGTTCATACCATTTACTATAACCGTATGACCAATTAAAAACGGTGTTGAATGTAGTTACCAAGGCTTTATTTTTCTTCAGAAGCAATATATATTTTTTATCAACGATCAAACCGCAGACATAAAACTTATTATGATTATCACACACTTAACTTCAGAGTTTCAGTTTAAAAGATTGAAAATTTCCAAATTACTTTTATAGAACTTCACTTGTCACCAATTTCAAACTACTAATGCCCAGTTTTTGACTTCGTATTTAAGTACAAAATTAGTTAATTTTTACAAAAACTTAAGTTGTGCTTAAATACGCTTTCAGTTTTTCAGTCATATTTAAATACTTCAATTAATTTATGGGAAAAATGTGGTAGCACCATGAAATTATTATTATTATTATTATTATTATTATTATTATTTATTTATTAGTAGTATTAATATACTTTGAGTATTACAATTTCATCTTATGTTCACAATATTAAATAATTTACTCTGTTTAACAATTTTTTATGAAAATAACAATTTTTTTTCTAAATAGATTAACATTGAGTTCATTCTTAATTTCATTTGGAATCATATTATATAAATTAAGTCCCTTGTAGAAAAGTGATTTCTGCATTGTATTAGTATCTGCACGCTGAAGTCTAAAATCACGGGAATTTCTTAGATAATATGGCTGTGTATCTCCTACATATCTGATTTGTTCAGTTAAATATTCTGGTGACCTATTTGTTTTCATTTTCTGGATGAAGAAAATTGTGTTTAGCTGTAACCTCTGCCTTATGTTAAGCCATTTTAAAGAATCTAGCATAGATCTTATTGGCGTGTATCTATTACATTTTAGTATTGAACGCATAGCCTTGTTTTGTAATTTCTGCAATCGTGTTATATGTTGGTCTGTACAGCATGTGAATATAATCGTTGATCCATATTCGAAATGTGGTTTAATTATCGTATTATACATATTTATTGCGGTTAATATTGTTACATTGTATCTTATTCTTTTAAAAAACCCAATCTTTTTACCAATTTTCTTACAAATATATTCAATATGTTCTTTAAAATTTAATTCTTTATCAATAATGAAACCCAAGTATTTTATACTTTTCACTTTTTCTATTGTAACAGTATTGATTTCAATTGTAAAATTCGTGTTCATATTAATTTCCATAATTTTAGTTTTGTTTTTGTTAAGTTTTAATTTATTCATTTTAAGCCAATTACTTATATTTAATATATCACTTTTTAGGTTTTCGTAACACGTTAGTTCTGTTGTTGCTTCGGAAAAAATTAATGTATCATCTGCATACTGCACAATTTCGCATTTATCCAATATATTTTCCATGTCATTTATATATAATAAAGAGAAGTGCTCCAAGTATGGATCCTTGTGGTACGCCAAAGTCATTTACTGCAGCATTAGATATTTTGTTGTTAACATTTGTTTGTTGCCTGCGTTCAGTGAGATAAGATTGAAACCATTTTAGTTCTGTTCCTTCGATACCGTACTTTGATAATTTCTGTATTAATATATGTCTGTCTATAGTTTCAAATGCTCTCTTGAAGTCTAGGAATATTGCTAGTATTTTGTTTTCTTTCTGTTTAAATTTCCATCTATTTATAACATAATTTACTGCTGTTTCACATGAATAGTTTTTTCTAAAACCTGACTGGTATTTTGAAAGAATCTTATGATGTTCCATATATTTTTCCAATTGATTTTTAACTACCATTTCTATAATCTTTTCTAATGTCTTCATGGTGTTAATTGGCCTGAACTCGTCACAGCTTGTTGTATTATTAATTTTTTCAATTGGAAATACCATTGACTCTTTCCAGTTGTTGGGAAATACGCCTGTTTGTAATGACTTATTTACTATGCTTAATAATATATCGCCAGTTATATTCCAATTGTCTAGTATTAACTTACTTGATATTTTTTTATAATCAGGTTTTTTCTTTATGTTGTTAATAATATATTTAAGTTCTTCTAGATTTATCGTACGAAACTTAAATTTATAATTCATCGCAGGTATTCTGTTTATATATTGCACGTCATCTATAGAGCATCTTATGTCTTTAATACTGTCTATGAAGTACTTATTGAAATTTTCAGCTATTTGTAATGTATCTTCGTATTCTATATTTTTAAATCTAACAGTTTTAATCACAGAGTTAGGTTTCTTTAAGACTAGTTGTTTGATTTTTGTCCACATTTCTCTTTGGTTCTTAGCATTATTTATGTTATTTTGAATGTATATACTTCTTTCTTTCTCAATCTTTGATTTATATATATTTCTTATTATTTTATATTTATTCCATGCGTTTCTCGAATTTACATATATTGCAGCTTGGTATTTAAAAATTTTCTGTCTTTTTAAGATTCTGAGTTCGTTATTAAACCATATATTGTTGCATCTTTCATTTATCATTTTTGTTATAGTAAAGTTTCTAATTGTGGTTTCTATTGATTGTTCAAATAAGTTTACACTAATGTTTAAATCATTAGTTCTTTGGTTTACATTGTTGATTTCATTATTTTCTAATATTGCACTTAGTTCATTGCTAAATCTGTTTTTATTGTATTTAAAGATGCTTACTTCTCTAGAGTTATTAAATTGCTTAATGCGCTCACATTCTATCAGAATGTCAATACAAGTATGGTCAGATATTTGATTATTTGTATTGTTTTTGGCGGAGATTTTTGGATTATTTGTTATTATGTAATCAATTAGTGTTTTTGAATTTTCAGTTATTCTGGTATAGTCGTTCAAAACTTGTTTAAGTCCATTATCGTAAATACTTGTCTCTAATTTGCTAGAATAGAAATCCTTCTTCCAATCTATATTAAAGTCTCCAGCTACTATTATATCGCAGTTAGTTTCACTTATCTCATCTATAATATTATGAAATATATCACAGAATTCTGATTTGGATGCGCTAGGCGATCTATATAATATAACTAAAATAAATGATATTTGCTCCAACTTTGCTTTATATATGCTAACCCAATAGTTTGAATCCTTTATAATATCTTTAATTTTGATTACTTTCCAATGTTTTTTAAAATAAGCAATTATTCCGCCAGTTCTGGTTGAGTTGGATAAAGTATAGTAATGGTCATATTGTTCTATCTCTATTTCACTCTCATCTACTTCTGCTGTTTGATGTGTTTCACTCAGTATGATGAACTCAGGTTGCTCCTGTGTTGCTATTATTTCCAATTGATTTAAGTTATTGATTAACCCTTGAATATTTGTGTAAATTCCTTTTATATGCTGTAGTTGTTATGTAGTTAAACCCATTCGCCGTTTTTTTAGACCCAATTTATTTTGATAGACCGGGCACTCTCTGCTGTTTGTTGCGTGATTTTCCTCTAGATTTAAATTTAGCCTTTGATTTTCTTTTTTACAATTTACACACTTATTTATTTGGTCCTTATTACATTCTTTACTCCTATGGCTTCCATGGCATTTTAAACATACATTATCATTTCTACATTCTGAAGATTTGTGGTTGAATCCTTGGCATTTAAAACATTGAATTATATTTGTACCATCAAATACCTTGCATCTATCCCATCCAATATTGAGTTTTTCAACAGCTAAAGCTTTGGAGTATGTTTCTTTGTCTGTTTTTAGTTTTGCACCAAATATTGTTCTGTTATATCGTTTGATTTCGAATATTTTTATCACTTCAAGATGGCTATCTTTCATGATTTCATTTTGTTTCTTCAATTTTTGAACTATCTCTTCATTACTCAATTTAAAATTTAAACCTGTTATTAAAATATGTAAACAAAAATCGCCATTGTTCAGAAAACATGTGTTTTGTTTATGATTCAAAGTATTCCAAATGTTATGCATGAATTTATTTTGTTTTTCAATTGTGTTAAGAGTCCATTTGTGCAATAAATATTGTTTTATTGATTTTATACTTTATTCTATTGATAATTACCTGTATTTATGTAACTTTTTTAATATATTTTTTTTTAATTTTTCTCAACATCACAATGTTTTCTTTTTCTTAAAAGAAAAAAATTAAAGTCATATGTTTATTGTGCTCTATTTAAATACCATTTAAGTGTCCAATGAGGCATATTTAAGTTGTATTTAAATATGATCTGTAAAATTGAATTTTGTATTTAAATAGACTTTAAGTTTAAATAGAACTTATTTACGAAGTCAAAAACTGGGCATAAGATAGCTTTTCTTCTCTCTAAAAAACTAGATTCGCTGTCTGTTAAAACCATAGTTTAATAGGAATTACTGTTATTTTATTTGAAAAAAACGAAAGTTTTCATTTGCAGTTTAAATTTAAAATCGATGTATACTATATGTACAAAACAGTAGATGGTGTGTGATGGCCTTGTCGGTTTATGAAAATCTTATTAACTTTTAAATTTTTTTCTGATTTAAAAAATTAAAACCATGTTTTATTAGGAACTAAATTCTCTTGTTACATTGATATAAACTTTTATGAGTTTTCATATAAGAATAAGCAATAAGAAGATACTAAAGTCAAAAAAGTGGAAAAATTTTGTTTTTTTACATACTAAATACAAATGTATCAAAAATGTTATGCCATTTTAGACGTGATCTGTTTTCTTTTATTTGCTGTTAAAAAAATAAAACCGGATACAAACTGGTTGAGCTGTTGAGGAACCTCGTTAAAATCGATTTTTTGTGTATAACTTCAAAACGTGGACGTATTTCTGAACATTTTTGCACGATTTGCTATGTACTCAATAATGCCTACAACCCACGCTAAGTTTATTTATTCAGTGTAACGAAGCGGAAACAAAACTTACACGTACGCTTACGCTCTTTTATTTTGCGAGCGTAAAATATAAATTTTTGCTGAAAAACACTTATTCACAGGGAAATATCGCAAGGCCTGTTTTGAGGGCTCTAAATATATATATATATATATATATATATATATATATATATAAATATATATATATATATATATATATATATATATATAAATATATATATATATATATATATATATATATATATATATAAATATATATATATATATATATATATATATATATATCAGAGTCGAGAAAAGTATACACATTTTTATTTTCATAACATTTATGTGTGTTTCCAAATTTTTGTTGGTGTTAAACACAGTCGTACATGTACTTTGTTATAATTTGAACAAGACCATAAAAAGTACATGTACTGTTCGATTAGAACACACTTCAAACACATAGTTTCAAATGTATCAAAATTTGAAGTTCGTGTACGTACGCGACAAGAAAGTACATGTACGATAATCAGATTCGATAATCGTTATGTTCGTATTGAGTACGACATGAAGATTCTCGCGTTCCTATATTTTAAGTACATGTTCGTACATATATGTACGAAAATTTTTTTTGCTTCTCAAATTGCTTATGGCAACTAGATAGTATGTTTGAGTATCCAGAGAAAATAGCAATAGCAACTGGAGAAATTTGATCAATGTAAATAAAAATAGTAATTATTTCAATAGCATTTATTTTTTTAAATGAAAATATGTATATAATATATTGGCAAAAGAAAAAATATGTATATTAAATATATTAAATTAAACTGTTATTCAGTTTTTTCTATTTTAAGAACTGAGCAGTCAAGCAAGTGAAAAGCAAGTGCACTAAATGCACGTTCAACAGAAACTTGTGTTGCAAGTACCACTTCGGCAAGCTTACTAACTTTTAAATTACATATACTGTGACATTTTTTTCTAGTATTGCAATACGTTAACTTTTAACGGCTCCATTTGTTTTTTTTATATAGAAGGTAGTTCTGTTTTTATATGATAATTTCGATTTATTGGATTTAAATTTGCTGTATTTACGAGCATATTTATACCTTCGGCTAGTTTAGAGTGTGAAGTATTTGATGCACTTAGTTCTTTTTTGCAGGTTTCAACAAGACATATAAATTTTTTTCTGTCCTCATTAAAAGTTGCGAAATTTTCAAAACAAAACTTTTTTATGTTATTGTTTTCCATGTTTACTGTTTTTTAAACTTTTTTCAATTAAAAATCACCAATGCACTTTGAAAGACACAATACGAATGATATTACTTTATAAATTATTTTCATAAGAAGCCATGCAAACTGTAAATTTGTACAATTTAAAAAAAAAATTCAATTTATATTTCTAGTAAATAATTGGAAAATAATTAAGGGTGTATTCAGAAATAGGTTTTCTACATTCCATTTTACTACAGGTAGTTTTCCAAAGGGGAAACTCTGTGGCAAAAAAATGCTTAAATTTATATTCCAAGGAATCAAGAAAATGCAAAATCGTTTTATTGCCGCTGCCTTCAAAAATAGTCAGGTGTGTCATAGAAACCGATCTTACCGGAATCGGATTTGAAACCGACAAAACAAAACAAAAATAATTTGGTGTCTTGGAATCCGAATTTGAATTAATGTCGGTTTTAGGTGTCACAGAAACCTATGTTATCGGTTTTGTTATTGGAAATAATCCGATCAGCTTACAGCTGTCGTTTTGTTAATGGACATATTAAAAAGTAAATAAATTACACAAAAATTATTTTTATTAAATTATATATATATATATATATATATATATATATATAAATAAGTTGTGTTAGTAATTGATGTTCTCTGGAATGCGGGAACCGATTTTGTTTCTGAAAAATTTGTATGAAAGGTGACATCAATACCTTGGTTTTTGTTACAGTTTCTGTATCATGAGATATAGCAATTTTAGTGAACACTGCAATCATTTCCAAATATTTCAGTTAATATATTGAAAAACTGAAATACAATTTTTAAATTCATTACAATTAAATTTTGGTCAAGCCGTTCATTTAATTTATATACTTAGCTATTTTAAATCACAACTTCAGGGATCTATGAAATAAATTACATATAAATACAACACTAAAATCATAAATATTTAAATACATTATGCACAGCCCACGTCATATGCATGAGTACGCGCATGGTCCAATGACTTATGTTCGTCATTCCGATCGACCAGATTTATTTATAACATTTACGTGTAATCCGCAATAGAGTGACATTAAAGATAATTTATTCGCTGGCCAAAGTCCTACCGACCGCCATGATATCACTGCCCGTGTTTTTAAACAGAAATTGAAAGCGCTGGATGTATTCTGTAGAGTGGCAAAAGCGTTGTTTGCCACACGCTCACATTTCAATATGGTTGGTGAATAAAATCACATCGCATGAAGTTTACAATGTTATATGTTCTGAAATTCCAGATCAAATAAGTGATCCTGAATTATATGATGTTGTTGTGAAAAATATGATACACGGTCCATGCACAACCCACGTCATATGCATGAGCTTGCGAATAAGAAATCTGTTGAAGCTTTGGAAATAACAATGAAAGATCTCCGAGATAACTCAGAGTTGTTTGGTGGTGCGTTGGTTTTATTGTCAGGCGATTTTAGGCAAACATTGCCCGTCATTCCAAGATCAGCAGCTACCGATGAAACTAACGCTTGATTAAAGTCTTCATATATATGGAGATTTGATAAAAGTATTGAAACTCACTATCAACGTTCGTGTTCAATTGCAGAATAATCAATTTGCTGATAAGTTCTCTAAGCAATTGCTGAAAATTTGGAATGGTGCAATGCCTATTGATGACAAACCTATTAATAACATTACCAAATGATTTTTGCCGTTTTGTACAGTCAAAAGAGGAATTTAGTGAATGTGTTTTCTCTAACATAGCACAACAATATAATGCCATGCATGCTTGAGTGCCAGAGTAATTTTAGCGGCAAAAGAACAAAGATGTTACTGAATTAAACGTGGCTATACAATTAAAGATTCCCGGCGAAGTGGTGTTGTACAAGTCTGTCGATACTGTTTCCAATGAAGAAGATGTTTGAATTATCCAACAAAATTTTTGAATTCGTTGGATTTACCAGGATTGCCTCTGTATAATCTCCAATGTTTGTGTAATGGTAAACGACTTGCTATTAAAAGGTTGTTTGCGTGTAAAGAAGGAAGTTAAATAAAAATTATTAATGTTTTCTAATTCAATATATGTTTCTTTATTTTTACCCTTTATAATTTGTTTATGGTTTCGAATAGTGTGTGCCACTTTCGTAAAGGCTCACAAACAAGTAAAGTATTATACATAAAAAATGCAGCAAATGACCGAACAAACGACTAAAACCAAACCGTTGGATATTTTATTGGTCAGAATCCAAGGAATACTCCGAAAAATCACGAATGATTTAAAAAAGGAGCAAATGTGGACCCGGAAAAAATACTTATTATTGAAGTAAGTCAATATGACCAAGTTAAAGAATAAATTATAGAAGTCAAACGTTTTGGTTTAAACATTGCCGGCCACCTTGCAATAACGAAGGTATTCAATAAAAAAAAAAAATAAAAAATATATATATATATATATATATATATATATGTGTATATATATATATATATATATATATATATATATATATATATATCATATATTTAGAAAAAAAATTATATCCATTCGAAAATACAATATATATATTAAATTGGCGACGCACCGGCGATCACCCAACCAAAAATGGTATATTGTACCAAGGGTGAACCCGGTGAAGCGAAGATATTTCCCGTCATTTTTTGCTCGCTCAATTCGGGGCCCAAAACCAGTGCCACCTGCCAAGAATGATAGAACGTAGGGTCAGCCAATTGTAACCCCGGAAATCTATCCTTCACCGCCTCTGCTACACTTTCCCGTCCTTATGCCTTGCATTCGCTGCACTTTGGCGCTAAACGAAATATGCTTTGCGGCATCGTAAATAGAGCGTATGCGTAAGCGGCAGTAGCCACCTGGAGCTGGCAGCTTCAATTTAGCGACAAGCTGATCACTCACATAGCTGACTGCGCAACATACGTCTATTACGGCTTTCACCGAAAGCTCACGACTTCCCACCTGCAACTTCACCTGCACCGTCGGGGAAACTGAAATCACCTGGCGGAGTGGCAACGGCGCTATATTAGCCGGACCCGCTCTCAACGCCACAGGCTTCGCTGAGTCTTTTTTCCTGTTTAGGGGGAGCTTGTCCTTTGGTTTCGGAGAGCTTTTTTTAGTCGGATTTGGGAGGTGTATTAGCGTATGATGATCGCCCTGACATTTGCTACATTTTATGATTGCTAGCCAAGCATTTTGAGCAATGACCCCAAATCAATAAATGCCTCAACTTTTCATGGGCCAGTCGCCTGAAACGGAAGCAAGATGCCAGGGGATGCGGTTTCTTGCAGAGACTAAAAGCCGGCGCAATAGTTTTAGGCTGCTTAGCAGCAGACGTATTGGGCTTGTCGATGTTTGCTAACCCAGATGAATCGCCGATGCTGAAACCGCCTCCGCAGTATCAGTTCCCGCTGCTGGATCCACGCCCAATGAAGTGGGAACGCTGCCCGATGGAACCACTGCCGGAAAGGCCACCTCCATTGCCACTGGGGTCTCTTCCAACAGAGCCATCAATAATGATAAGGCATCCATATTGCTAGTAAACAATGGAAGTTAATAACTTTTATATTTTTTAATTGGTCAAAATGACCAGTTTGGTGATTGGTCGCTTCACAATGCCGTTTGCAGAAAGTATGTCCGCGACGCGAATGTGGGAATCAGTTCCTGAATAAGTTTTTATGACCCTACCTAATTTCCATGTAGTAGGAGAAAGCTGTTCGTGACGAATAGCAACTAAGTCGTCTATCTGTATGTCCCCTTAAAGCGTTTATGTAAATTTTGCAAATATTCCTCTTTTCATCATCGACAGAAATCTTGAGAAAATGCCTTAATCTTACGATATCTACTTACAATACTATAATGAGTTTCCAAAATAGTTGGTTCCGGCGGAGGTAATATTGGACGACCTATCAAAAAATGACCAGGCGTAAGCGCTACAGGTTCATTAAGATTGTCCGATATGGGACACAAGGGACGAGAATTGAGGCATGCTTCGATTCTTGCTAATATGGTAGATAATTCCTCAAATGTATATTTAAAATTCTGATCTTTTCGAAAATGTGTTTTAAAACTTTTAACAGCAGCTTCCCATAGTCCACCCATATGAGGTGCACCAGCCGGGATAAAACGCCATGTAAGACCCTGTAGTCCAAAAGTAGAACACATTCGGGCTTTACATTCAGACAAGAATGTACGAAAGTCCCTTTCAATATCTCTAGAAGCCCCAACAAAATTCGTACCATTGTCAGAAAATACAGTATGAGGACAACCATGCCTAGCAATGAAACGATGAAAAGCAGCCAAAAATGCATCCGTTGATAAATCAGTTGTGGCCTCTAAGTGGACTGCTTTAGTAGAAAAACAAACGATAATACACACATATGCTTTCGTTATTTTACAAGCGCGGCCAGTAAAACTTTTCATATCACACGGACCAGCAAAGTCTACACCAGTGGTGTTAAACGGTCGATCTAAAACAGTTCTTTCTGGGGGCAGAGCCGCCATAACTTGAGTGCAAGAGCGTTTTCGGTCTAATATACAACGTTTGCACCGATTTGTTACAGTACGCACCAAAACTTTCAAACGAGGAACCCAATATTTAATGCGAATAATTCTCAGAATTAACTGATTTCCGCCATGAATAGAAAGTAAGTGCACAAATTCTGTTAGCAGAAGTGTAAAACGACAAGAATACGGTAGAATGATAGGGTGTTTTTCTGTATAAGACAGAGATGGAGATTTCACCAAACGACCATTCAACCTCATTGCCCCATCTTCATCCAAAAATGGATTAAGGGATTGCAATGAACTTTTAGAAGAAATAGGTTTCTTTAATTGCAAAAATTCATATTCCTCTGAAAAATGAGCCTTTTGTGCCAAAATCGCTAAACGTAATTTAACTCTTGACAACTCATCGCTGGTAGTTGCTGTCGAAGTAAATGACATTGTACTCTTATGTGACGGATGTGTCATATAAAAGAATCGCAACATATAAGCTACTACCCTAAGAGTACGATCTAACTTAGAAAACCTCCCTAGAATATCTTCATAATTGGTAAAAAACGATGCATGAGTTCTCACAGCTCGAGGTTCCGTCTCTGTGTCCATGGATGACATACTATTCAGTTGCCAATTGCATTTATTCTTCCGCAGCCAGGCAGGTCCGTGCCACCAAAGGTCAAATTTTGACAATTCCGATGGGGAAACTCCTGCTCGCTAAATTTGCTGGATTCTCTTCCGATTTAACGTGGTACTAATTATGATTCTCTACATTCTCTTGAATCCGACACACTCTATTTGCTACAAAAGTTATCCAACTACTAGGAGTTTTCTTCAACCAGCAAAGAACAATGGTAGAGTCTGTCCAGCAATACACTTGTTCAAGCGGAATATCTATTTCTCTGACAATAGTCTTCAAAAGTTCAGAAGGCAATACTGCGCCACAAAGTTCTAAACGAGGTAGAGAAATTGTTTTTATAGGAGCTACCTTTGTTTTACAGGAAAGCAAATAAGTATGAATCTGCCCAAGAGACTCAATTTTAATATACACCACACCCGCATATGTTTTCTCTGTAGCGTCAGAGAAAACATGAAGTTCAGCAGAAGTATCAGGCGTATACTGTACCCAACGTGGTATTTGTATATTATATACTTCCGTGTAAACACTTACGAATTTCTTCCACTCATTTTCCGTTGATGAATGTAATGTCCCATCCCAATCAATGTTATCACGCCATATTGTCTGCATAATCAATTTTGCAATAATAATGAGAGGACCTAGCCAACCAATGAGATCAAACAATTTAGCTATTGTAGACAAGACCTCTCTTTTGGTATAATGTAATTTATCAGCAATAGGCTTCACTTTAAAGTAAAATGAATCCAACTGAGCATTCCATTGAATACCTAATGTTTTAGAGCTACTGAATTCACCAAATGTTAAAAGGTTCGAATCTACTAAATAATCTGACGGAAGACCATTCAAAATTTCTATAGCATTAGAAGTCCATTTTCTAAGCTGAAACTTTGCTGACAATAAAACATTTCGAAGTTGATCCCTAGCCTTCAGAGCAGATGAAATATCATGAGCACCCGCTAGTACGTCGTCAACATTTGACGACCTTTGCGCAATATATTTGCCGCAAGAGGATATTCATTTTCTGAATCATCTGCCAATTGTAAAAGTGTCCGTATCGCCAGATAGGGAGCACAATTTAAACCAAAGGTTACAGTCTGTAACTCATACGTTTTGACCTCCTCCGTCGGAGAAGATCGGAATAGTATGCGTTGATAGGGAGTATGAGCAGGGTCAAGACGAATTTGTCTATACATTTCCGTAATGTCGCAATTAAACACATAGCGAAAGAGCCTCCAACGTAGAATTAAAAGCACTAAATCAGATTGCAATGTGGGGCCCACATATAAGCAATCATTTAAGCTTTTACCGTTTGATGTCTTATTTGATGCGTTGAATACGACACGCAATTTCATAGTTTTCCGGTCAGGTTTAATTACAGGATGATGAGGAAGATAACACGAAACCACGTTTTTGCTAGAAATATTTTCTACCACAGGTCTCATATGGTCTAAAAAACTATATTCGTTAACCACATTTTCATATAATGCTTTGATTTCAGGTTTGCGCAGAAGAGAAGATTAATTTCTCAAGAATTGTGCCATGACATTCTATTTTGAAAAACCCAAATTGATCGATTGAGGAAATTCCAGCTTAAAAGGTGGCGTCACTACATATCGGCCTTCCGAGTTGCGTTCTCCGATAATTTTCCTCACAAATTCTATCAAAGGGTGTTAAAACCTTGCGTTTCGGGGTTTCTTCCAATTCCCAAAACCTAACAAGATTTCTATTAATATTATCTTCCGGCAAAGGTTCTACTGTTGTAGAATATACCTGAATTGGTGTGTCTAAAACAGACCCTGTGATGATCCATCCAAATATAGTATTTTGAGCTATTAAAGATTCGAAGCCATTTCTTTGAATCCCTTTCAAAATCAATTGCGGATATATATCAGCCCCCAATAATATATCAACCGGTCTTGATTGATAAAAATGAGGGTCGGCCAACTGCAAAGTTGAAAACTTATTACGAAGACTTGGACCGATTAAGAAAGATGGCAATGCACCAGAGATGTTTGGTAATACAAAGGCCATTGTTTCCAAGACAAGAGTCTGATCTATAAAAGAACTAATTTTCAAAGGACAAACTTTTCTAGTTCGAGCAGAAACTGTTTGGTTAATACCTGAAACTTCAACATTTGTCGAATGTGTAATTACTTTCAAACGATTGTTTAATTTTTCAGAAATAAATGACGTTTCTGAAGCCGGGTCAATAAGAGCCCGCGCGGGGTACGTCATACCCTGATGAACAATATTCACCATAGCAGTTCCCAAAAGCACTTTACGATTTTGAGTAACGTGGAAAGCTTGTCGATTTAACGACAAGCCCCTAGAGGTAGATGGTAGAGAAGAATTTGCATTATTATTTTGCGAACTAGCAGGGGGAATTGCCGAATTATCCCGCTCTGCTAAGTCTACCGAACCTTCAGTAGTAGATACCTCACGATGCAACAAAGAATGATGCCTTTTATGCAATTAAAATAACTTTTACAATTCTTTGCTTCATGTTCTCTAGACAAACAATTAACACAACAATGATATTTTTTAACTATTGAGAACCTTTCCGAAATTGAAAGATTCTTAAACCTTTTACAAGTCCTCAAGAAATGTCCTGAAGTACGACAAAGAACACAATTAGTTACATTCGAATTAGAATTTACTACATGAACTTTGGTTTTTTGCACTGAAGGTTTCTCTACCTATGAGTCTTTAAGATCGCAGACACATTCTAAAGTCTGAATCCTTTCTGTCAGAAAGGCGTCAAAATCTTTCCATTTAGACAATTCAGATTTTTCCTTAACACTATATTCCCATAAACTAACAGTGGACGTGGGCAAACGTTGAATACACATAAAAATCAGGATTGGATCCCAACTTTCTGTCGAAACTTTATATATTTCAAGCGAAGTCAAACAATTATTGGCACCTCGTTGCAAAATTTTGAGACCATCACTAGATTCTTTGTCAAATGAAGGAAGTTTGAAAAAAATTTTCAATTAATTATTGACAAGCATGCGAGAATTCTCATATGCGTCCTTTAAATTTTGCCAAGCTATATCAAACCCCTCATTACTAAGTGGGTACCTTGATACAATTTCCTTTGCCTCGCCGGCAGTTTTCCGTATCAAATGACAAAACCGCTCTATGTTACTCTTCACGGTGAATTTCCAACGTATATACAGTGTGCAAATCTTTGCGTGTTTCATTAAATTTTGCTTCGAATTTAATCAGTGCATCTGACACACGGATAAACTTCTTTAAAATTGACGCCATTATATTTAGTGACACAAATTTATTTTTAACACTTTATTTCAAATATATAAATTTGTAGCTTTTGTTTCAATAAATCTAGATTGAGTTTTATAAAATTTAATTTTAATGAAATTTACTCACCCAAATTTAACACAAAATCTATTTCGTCCAATTTGACCGACTATAGCGTGCTAAATTCCACAAGTAAAAAAAATGAAATAAAGAATAAAAAAAATGTATGTGCTTTATTTATTGCACCAACAATGTATCACAACAATATATGTATATGCACTTATGTATTTTCTCCAAGCAATTTTCTTTGCGTATTTTAATTTTAATTTGCCACTTTACAAAGTATTTCTTTAGAAATTCACCGATAAAAAGAAATTTAATATTAAAACTCTATGATTCCGTCCGTCCACATAAACAATACGCACGATTGATTTTATTAGTACGCGATATATGGATAACGAAAATAAATTAAAGCAAATGTCACAATTACTTTAAGGACAATTGAAAACCAGATGGAGTTTTTAACACAAATTTGTCTGCCTTATAATAATTAATTTTGCAAAGCGATCAATCACTATATATGAAAACAACAACAATTGTTTCCTTCTTTTTCTTTACACTAAGTTTTTAGTTTTTCTATATATTCACTTTTCAAATAAACGAGATTACGCACCTTTTATTTTCCAATGAAATATAAATATATGTGAATAAAATGGAGTGATGAATTTCTTCGGGATTGGTGAAGATCTTTTGTAAAAGAAAAAACAGAAGATTAGCACCTTTGAATAGTAAATTTATCCTCCAATATCGGGCTCGAATGGACCAGATGTTTGCGTGTAAAGAAAGAAGTTAAATAAAAAACAATTGGTATTAATGTTTTCAAATTCAATATATGTTTCTTCATTTTTACCTTTTATAACTTGTTTATGGTTTTGAATAGTGTGTGTCACTTTCGTAAAGGCTCACAAACAAGTAAAGTATTATACAAAAAAAATGCAGCAAATGACCGAACAAACGAGTAAAACCAAACCGTTAGATATTTTATTAGTCAGAATCCAAGGAATACTCCGAAAAATCACGAATGATTTAAAAAAGGAGCAAATGTGTACCCGGACAAAATACTTATTATTGAAGTAAGTCAATATGACCAAGTTAAAGAATAAATTATAGAAGTCAAACGTTTTGGTTTAAACAAAGGTTAATGTCGTATGTAATTAAAGCTACTGTTTTAACTGAAAAATTAAAACGCGAAGATGTATTCATTCCTTCAATGTAGTTTCCTTCAACAATAAAAGCAGTTTATCACTAATTTAAATGAATTCGAATTAAATTTTTTATTTTCTGTTTGCACTACGAAGTGTGCAGGGGGTTCGCTAGTCTATATATATAAAAATAAGTTGCATTGTGTTAGTAATTGATGTTCTCCGGATTGCGTGAACCGATTTTGTTTCTGTTTGTTTATATGAAAGGTGACGTCAATACCAAGGTTTTTATGTAAATACAGTTTCTATAAGTGTATTAGTTTATGAGTTATAGCCAGTTTAGTGAACACTGCAATCATTTCGAAATACTTGAGTTAATATTTTGGAAAACTGAAATACAATTCGTTTTTAAGTTCATTACAATTAAATTTTGTCAAACCACTAATTTAATTTATATACTTAGCTTTTCTAAATCACAACTTCGGAGATCTATGAAATAAATTACATATAAATACAACACTAAAAACATAAATATTTAAATACGTTATGCACAGCCCACGTCATATGCATGAGTACGCACAGGATGCAATGACTTATGTGCGTCATTACGGTCGACCAGATTTATTTATAACATTTACGTGTAATCCGCAATGGAGTGACATTAAAGATAATTTATTCGCTGGCAAAAGTCCTATCGAACGCCATGATATCACTTCCCGTGTTTACGCTCACATTTCAATATGGTTGGTGAATAAAATCACATCGCATGAAGTTGACAATGTTATATGCTCTGAAATTCCAGATAAAATAAGTGATCCTGAGTTATATGTTGTTGTTGTGCAAAATATGATACACGGTCCATGCACAGCCCACGTCATATGCTTGAGTACGCTTTGGAAAGAACAATGAAAGATCTGGTGCGTTGATTTTATTGCCAGGCGATTTTAGGCAAACATTGCCCGTCATTACTAGATCGGCAGCTGCCGATGAAATTACCGCTTGCTTAAAGTCTTCATATATATGGAGATTTGTTAAAATATCGAAACTCACTATCGACGTTCGTGTTCAGTTGCAGAATAATCCATCTGTTGATAAGTTCTCTAAGCAATTGCCGAAAATGGGGAACGGTGCAATGCCTATTGATGACACTGGATTGATAACATTGCCTAATGATTTTTGCCGTTTCGTACAGTCAAAAGAGGAATTAATTGAATGTATTTTCACTTACATAACACAACAATATACATGCCATGCATGGTTGAGTGCTAGAGTAATTTTAGCAGCAAAGAACACAGATGTTACTGAATTAAACATGGCTACACAATCAAAGAGTCCTGGCGAAGTGGCGTTGTACAAGTCTGTCGATACTGTTACCAATAAAGAAGATGTTTTGAACTATCCAACAGAATTTTAGAATTCGTTGGACTTACCAAGATTGCTTCCGCATAATCTTCAATAGAAAGTTAGAGCTACTATTATTATGCTTCGTAATATCTATAAGCCCCGTTTGTGTAATGGCACAAGACTTGCTATTAAAAGGATGATGGCTTATGTAATTGAAGCTACTATTTTAACTGGAAAATTAAAAGACGAAGATGTATTCATTCCACGTATCCCAATGATTCCGTCTGATATGCCATTTGAATTCAAACGACTTCAGTTTCCTGTTCGCCTTGCGTTTGCGATTACCATTAATAAGGCGCAAGGCCAATCTTTAGAAATTTGTGGACTGAATTTAGTGTATCAAGTTTTCTCACATGGACAGTTCTATGTAGCCTGTTCGCGCGTTGGCAAACAATCGGTTTTGTATATTTAAACCGAATATGGAAAAACAACAAATGTTGTTTACCACAGAACATTAAAATAACAGCAGTTTATCACTGATTTAAATGAATTCGAATTAATTTTTTTATTTTCTTTTTTGCACTACGAAGTGTGCTAGTTAATTATAAAATTTATTTCTCAACCGATGCTTCACGTTAGAGTTCATATTCAGTTGCACCCAGTATGGACGAAGAAAGCGCTCAATAACCATAACTTCGTGGTCTAAAATAATTAATACTGTACTTCAACCCAGAGATATGGTATAATCCTTTTTAAAAAAATGCTTGACACAACCTTTCAGCTAAAAATAAAAAGAAGCTGCATGTTTTAGAAATGGCGGGATCGTATAACATGAAAGGCAGCATTTGGTTGTGTCTAAACCATAAAAAAACCTAATTTGTTTAGTGTTAAAGCCTAAATGGCAGAATGGAGGCACATGTATTCCCGCTGTCTCTGGCAGTTTAAGCGTGCTGATGCAGTCTCGCAAATTCCTTCTTCTCAAAAACATGGCAGAAGTTCTTCAATGGATATCGTCAGCTGGATTGAAACTCAGCTTGAAGAAATGTGCATTGTTCCAGAAAGAAGTAAAGTATTTGGGGCATCGTGTTACATCAGACGGAATCTCAACAGATGAAGATAAAATAAAAGCAGTAAGGGACTGGCATCAACCTAAAAATCTTCATGAATTGCGCAGCTTTTTGGGCCTTTGCACATACTACAGACGTTTTGTGCCGAATTTTGCCAGTGTAGCTGCAAGCTTGCATGAGCTGACAAAGAAGTCAAGACCATACCATTGGGGCGAGCCACAGGAAAAATCCTTCCAGAAACTCAAAGAATTATGCACGTCACCAGTGCTACCGTATCCCATAGCTGGAGAAAAATTTGTGCTGGATACTGATGCGAGCGGCTATGGCATAGGGGGTGTGCTATCCCAAGTAGTAAATGGCACTGAGAAGGTCATAGGGTACTATAGCCGTGTACTCTCAAAACCTGAGAGGAACTACTGTGTGACACGACGTGAGCTTCTGGCGGTATTGGAATGCATTAAACATTACCATAAGTACCTGTATGGTCAACACTTTACATTAAGGACCGATCATTCTGCACTGAGGTGGCTATTGCAGTTTAAAAATCCTGAAGGGCAACTGGCAAGGTGGATTGAGCGCCTGCAGAGCTACGACTTCAGCATTGAGCATAGAAGGGGCACAAAGCATATCAATGCGGATGCTCTTTCGAGAAGACCGTGCTGTTTAGAGTGTAAACATTGTGTTAGAACCGAGCAAAAGGAAGGCGTTGTGGATGTTCGGCTAATGCACATCGGCCCTGATGAAGACTGGTCAGCGGCACAGAGGGACGACGATATACTAAGGAAAATTATAGCGGCCAAAGAAGAGGACAGACGACCATCCCGGAATGAATTTTCGGCTGAAAGCCTACTCGCCAAATCTTATTGGGCTCAGTGGAACAGCCTTAAGGTAATAAAAGGGTGTTTATACCGCGTATGGGAAAGTGGAGATGGCAAAACAACTTCAAATTTAATAGTTGTGCCGTACTCCAAGATAAGTAAAGTTTTACAGGAGTTTCATAATGGACCCAGTGGCGGTCATCTTGGAGTAACAAAAACACTTGAGAAACTGAAGCAGCTTTTTTATTGGGTTGGATGTCAACAAGCCGTAGCTGACTGGATAGCAAACTGCCCACAGTGCATAGCAGCCAAAGGCTTATTAAGAAGAAGCCGGGGACAGCTGCAACAATACAACTCAGGAGCAACATTCGAGCGGATCGCAATGGATGTAGCAGGTCCCTTTCCCGTCACCGAAGCCGGAAATCGTTATGTACTTGGGGTAATGGACTATTTCAGTAAATGGCCAGAGGTATATGCTATACTTAACCAGGAAGCAAAGACAATTGTAAATGCATTCGTCAACAACTGGGTATGTCGCTATGGTGTCCCAATAGAATTACATTCCGACCAAGGAAGGAATTTCGAGTCTGCCATATTCAGGGAAATGTGCGAGTTATATGGGATAAAGAAAACCAGAACGACGCCGCTGCATCCACAGTCTGATGGCATGGTAGAAAGGTTCAATCGCACCTTACAAGAGTACCTACGAAAAGTAGTAAGCACCCATCAGAGGGATTGGGACGAGCACATCCCCAAATTTTTGATGGTATATAGGTCAGCTGTACACGACTCAACATCGAGAACGCCAGCCAAAATTATCTTCGGGACGGAATTAAAACTACCTGGTGATTTGGAATTTGGTGTTAAGCCAACTGTAGAAGAAGGAGCTATTACGTCCCAGGAGAAGGAGGAGTTAAACGAACTGCATGAGTTCGTGTGCAATAGAATCAAGATGGTCAGTGACAAGATGAAGGCTAGGTATGACTGCGCAGCAAACTCGGAGGGATTTATGGAAGGATAATTTGTTTTACTGTATAACCCACAACGGAAGAAAGGATTGTCCCCAAAATTACAGACTCACTGGGATGGCCCGTATAAAGTGATTAAGAGAGTGAATGACGTTGTATACCGGATACAGAAGCACAATAGCCCAAGGTCGAAAATGAAGATAGTACATCTCGAACGATTGGCGCACTATGGAAGAGGTGATAGTATGCCTATTCGGGTCGAACAAGCTTAAGTGGGCGGCATTGTTACAAAGATTAGAAATAGATTTAAATAAAACGATAATGTGGCTATATGTACTTGGCAGCACTGCCAATTAATCTATAGTTGGCAAAATGTTACAACCCTGGTCAACACTATATAGATAATATTCAAATTAACGAAAATGGAATACTCCAGAATATACAAGATCATTCAAGGCTGTGCCAATAAGAGTAAACCACAACAACAACAAACCTAGCAACATAAATGCTAAGAGATGCTATTCTTAATGATCTTGTATGCAAGTATTCGCTGCTAATAAAGCTAAACAGATTCACAAGTATACACAGCCATATACACGTAGAAGAAACAAAACCACACACTCATCCATACAACCACTCATAGTTACCATAGGCAAAAAACACAGAACACTCATACATTCAAGCACACATAGTTACCATAAGCAAACCAAACAAGTCAGCATTGTCATGTATACAAACACACACATGTCAAGTAAAATACAACCATCAGGCCCAGAACTTTCGCGAGGTTACCAGACGACGTCATTTTTGCTATATAAAGGCGCTGCCAGAACTCAGCGATAGTCAGTGTGATTTCAAACACAGACTTGTTAACATCGCTAAGTGTTGAGTAGTACAAATCCTCGTGTAAATAAAGTAATAAATAAAATGTTGCCGCATTATATTATTAAAATTAATTTGTCCGTGTTTTAATTTCATGCAATAAAACGGATCTTTGAAGGATAAGTAATAAAACCGTTTTTAC
Organism: Linnaemya vulpina; assembly: GCA_963675445.1. Taxonomy (NCBI): domain Eukaryota; kingdom Metazoa; phylum Arthropoda; class Insecta; order Diptera; family Tachinidae; genus Linnaemya; species Linnaemya vulpina. The sequence continues at coordinate 74,336,932 of OY776276.1, read as the reverse complement.
GAAAAGGTCTAAAAACGTAACAATATTCAAGAACAGTACTGCTTTCTT
>OY776276.1:74324384-74329384 GCA_963675445.1 Linnaemya vulpina | reverse complement strand
AGTTGAACGAAAGAGATTCTAAGTAAATGGTTTTGGTTATGGACGAAATGATCATAAGAAAAGTGTTAAGGTATAATCAGAGTTTAGATGGATTCGAAACAACAGGTTTTGTTAGAACTCATGCGTGTGTTTTTATGGTAAAAGCATTGTTTTCTATTTGGAGTATAATTTCCAAAAATTCGCGTGAGATTCGCAGCCCAAATTTTTTGGGGAACTGTTGCAGCTGCCATTAAAACAATATGCAAAACTGCAGAATTCAAGAGCTGTTCCGCAAAAGTGGCCCTTCCAACAGCTTAGTTTGTGGAAAACATGTATAAGATTTTCGATTGTCTTAATAGTGGTTCCCATTATGGCGATAACGACTACATATTTGCAGTTCAACTTAACAATGAACCTCACAAATTTATACAAAACTTTATGGAATATCTGGATGACGTGAAATTCGTTGACTAGAAAAAGCGTGTTTTCTTTTTAAATGGTATGAAGCTCACTCTTAATTCAGTCCATTTAATGGCTAAGGACATTTTAAAAAAAGGGGGTGATTTATATTATGTCATGACAAAATCTCTTAATCAGGACAAGTTAGAAAATATATTTTCTGTTCTGCCGCAAAACGGAGGCAAAAATAGTAACTGTATAGTCGAACAAGACGAGATTAACCAAATTGATACTTATGATATATGTATGTTTACACAAAGAGTACTGATTATGTGATATATATATATATATATATATATATATATATATATATATAGATATATATATATAGATATATATATATATATAGATATATATATATATATATATATATATATATCTATATATATATCTATATATATATCTATATATATATATATATATATATATATATATATGTTCTTCAAGTGAACATAATGAAATATGCTCTAAGGAAAGAGTTTCTATATATTAGAAGATATTTTTAATAATTCTGAGAACATAAATTTTGAACTGGTTTCCTTGAGATACTTCGTTGGGTATGTTGCATTCTAAATTATTAAAAATTACAATGTGAAAAATGCTATAATGAGCTTAGGAAGATTGATGAAGTTTTAACCGCCCCAAATGAGCTTTTTATATTCCTTAAGAAATACCAGTCTCTGACAGATTTTGGAAATTCAACTGCTCCATCAGCCAAACTGATGGATACAAGTAAGACACATATTTTAATATATCACAAAATTTTAAAACTGAACCGGAACGAAATGGTATAAAGTCATTTATTATTGACTTGTGCAAACGCTCAACCCCAAAATGGTTACGTGATGATTGTTTCCACTATAAACAGCAATTATTGGACTTTTTATTATTGGCCCTCCTTCGAAAGCACTGCTCTTGAGCTATAGAAAAAGGTACATAATTCTAAGCAAAGAAAAGTGTAGATTTTTTCAAATAAATAAAAATACAAAAGCAATTCTAAAAAAAGTGATAAAAAAAGAAATATAACAAAAAAATAAATAAATAAATTAATGCAACATATTTCTAATAATAATTAAATTTTATTTCTATATAAACATATTTAAAAAGGTTAAAATATTTTTATTAAAATATCCAACTCTCTTGATTTTACCAAAATAAGTGTTTCCTTTTTTATATTATATTTTACAGAAAACCTAAATGTTTTAGCTTTAGTGCACAATAACGGAATATAATTTTTAGAAAGGGTTATTGCATATGACCATTTTGTATGAATAATACAAACTAATTACTAAGATTTTCTTTGAAATCTTTCATAACTTATTTCTAATACAAAATCAATTCTTCTATTTTAACAAGGCGAATGCATTCAAAAGTTTTGATTTATCATGAATTAATTTATATATCAAATCAATTCATATTTAAGACAAAATGAGTTAATATAAAATAAAACAGGTCAATTCCTGAACGATTCACAGATCCACTAAAAAATATCTGTACAGAATTATGGCGCTACTTTTGTAATTTACTAATGCCGAACGAATCACCTTCGATAATAAAATAAAATTTGTTGATACTTAATTTTTCAATAAATAATATATATATATATATATATATATATATATATATACATATATATATATATATATATATATATATATATATATATGTATGTATGTATATATATATATATATATATATATATATATATATATATATATACATACATACATATATATATATATATATATATATATATATATATATATATATATGTATATATACACATGTATATATATATATATATATATATATATATATAAATATATACATATATGTATATATATATATATATATATATATATATATAAAATAGATTTGTTTAAGTTTTGAGGTTATTTTATGTTAGTATATATTTCGATATTTCGCTAGCCTTCGGTTAGCTTCTTCAGGAAATTATTTTATATTGTCAAAAATTTTCTTTTCAATTATATATATACAAATTTTTTTAAGAACATAAATCAAAAATTTTTTTATACTAAAAAATACTAACTCTAAAATGTATAAAAAGTATACTTAAATGTATTATAAGTATTTGTTCATTTATAAATTCACCATCGTATAAACTTAGTAGATATATTACAAATATTTTGATGTTCAATATATGTACAATAGAGGAAAAGTGGACTTTATTGGAAACATTTACTGAGATGGATAAGAATTTATTTTGTAGAATTTTAAAATTTTGTATAGATGGCAATAGATATTTTATATATGATGAGAAATTTTATTTTCAACAAAAAGGATTACCTATGGGTTCTCCAGCATCACCAGTTGTAGCAGACATTGTTATGGAAGAGTTGTTAAATACATGTATTAACAATCTTAATATTAAACCTAAATTTATTACAAAATACGTAGATGATTTGTTTTATAGTATATCTGAGAATGGAATTGAGGATATGCTAGATATATTAAATAGTTTTAATAGTAATATTAAATTTACAATTGAAAGATAATGTAATTTAGAGTTGCCTTATTTAGATACATTAGTTATGAGAAGAGATAACAATATAGTAATGGATTGGTATCAAAAGCCAACAGCTTCAAGTAGGATAATTAATTATTACTCTAAACATAGTAAGAGAATTATAATGAACACAGCAAAAAACTTGATAGAAAAAGTCTTAACAATTAGTGATAACGTATTTCATATAAAAAATAAGAAGAAAATTAGAGAAATTCTTATTGAGAATGATTTTCCAGAAAAGTTAGTTTATAGTTTAATAAATCAATATAAGAATAATATAACAAATAATACAAATAATAACACAGAACCAAAATTATATAAATCGTTAATTTATACACCAGAAATGTCAAAGAGACTAGAAAAATCAAAAATATTTGATACTCAAAAATATAAAATGGCTTTTAGAACATATTGCACAAACAATAAACTTTTCAGTAAAATGAAAGATAGAGTAGAAAAATGGGATAGGTCAAACATAGTTTATAAAATACCATGTAAAGGTAATGGATCTGTCAATTGTAAGGAGGTATACATAGGTACAACAAAGAATAAATTTAAAACCAGAATAGCATGACATAAGAGTAATAAAAAATATAGACACATTAATTCTGAAAAAACTGCATTATCATCTCATTGTTTTAAACTTAATCACTATCCAGACTTTGAAAACGCATCAGTTTTAAGAACAGAAACAATTATAAACGAAGACTTCTGTTAGAAATGTTAGAAATTATTAATATACCTGTTGGAGAAAGAATGAACTTTAAAATAGATACTGAAAATTTAGCTCAGAACTATAGATGTTTAATTTATAGAAATTAAGTTATTAGAATTAATTGTTTATGTTAAATTATTCACACAATATATATAATATTTTTACATATGCATGCATGTTTACAATTAAAAATCGATAATAATGATTATTATGTTAAATTATTTGCGCTTTATGCATATGTTAAGGTCATATATATAATACATATTAAGATCATATTGATCATAGTTATTCTTGTATTATGTTAACAATTTTTTTATATTAATAATATCAATTACAAAACATTAAAAGAATTGTTTGTTAACACATACACATCGTTTTCATTACATTATTATATATAACTAAAATTTATAATATTTATGAATTTTGTAGTTAGTATGTTTTAATATTTAAAATTAACTAATTTATACTTTTTATACATTTTAGAGTTAGTATTTTTTAGTATAACAAAATTTTTGATTTATGTTGTTAAAAAAAATTTGTATATATATAATTAAAAAGAAAATTTTTGACAATATAAAATAATTTCCTGAAGAAGCTAACCGAAGGCCAGCGAAATATCGAAATATATACTAATATAAAATAACCTCAAAACTTAAACAATTCTATTAATTACTAAAAAAAGGTTAAAAAAATTAGATACAACAAATATATGTATATATATATATATATATATATATATATATATATACATATATATATATATATATATATATATATATACATATATATATATATATATATATATATATATATATATAAATATGTTTTGTTCTAGACCTTTTTGAATAAATTTGTTTTGTTTGTGATGTCCTTTTCGGCTTGAGGTCTTTTTTATAATAAAATAATATTAAAATTTTTCTTTTAATATATATTTATTTCTCCGATATTTCGACCAACTCTGTTGGTCATCTTCAGGGAATTACAATTTTCTGAACAAAAACAATAAACTACTTAATATTAAATTATTAACAACAACAATAATCATAATTACATTTTTATAGTCCTAGTGTAGTCACTTGTTTATTCTTCTAAACTTTGTCACCTACTGTTCACTGGTTTTTTTCTTGTTCTGTGTTTGTTTATTGTATATCTATAGATGTGTGCGCAATTGTCAGTGTCTGATTTATAGTTAATTCTCTTGTCAGTGGGAGTATTTATTATGTGTAGCATCTCTTGCATGTATCTCTTTGTGTTATTCTTCTCTCTTTCCAATATTTTTACTTTGTTTAAGTCTGGTTGGTTTCCAGTTATTGCACAGTG
>OY776276.1:74281884-74321884 GCA_963675445.1 Linnaemya vulpina | reverse complement strand
GTGTTAACATCGCTAAGTGTTGAGTAGTACAAATACTCGTGTTAATAAAGTAGTAAATAAAGTGTTGCCGCATTATATTTCTAAAATTAATTTGTCCGTGTTTTAATTTGATGCAATAAAACGAATCCTTGAAGGATAAGTAATAAAACCGTTTTTACGAAAAGGTCTAAAAACGTAACAATTGGTGTCAGAAGTGGGATTGTAAAAATAATTAAAAGGACATTGCAATTAAAGGAAAAAAGGGACATTAAAAAATTAAAATAAATAAGCATGAAATTTGATGAGCTAAAAGTTGAACAGCTGAAAAAGGAGCTCAGTAAGCTGGAATTGCCAACTGCAGGTAACTAGGCTGAACTGAAGAAGAGGCTGATAGATGAGTTTAAGAATCGCGGCATGGACATCGAGACATACGAGTTTGAGGACAAAGATGATGTGCAGGTATGCCCTGCTGCCACGACCAGCAGCATGGACATAAATTCAATGTTCGCTGCTATGATGATCCAGATAAAAGGAATCAGTGATGCACAAAGTGAAATAAAACAGAACTCTCAGCAGATGCAGGACAAGCTTGTAACCGAAATAACTGAAATAAAACAACACTCTCAGCAGATGCAGGAGGCATCAAGAATAAACAGTGACAAGCTTGTAGCCGAAATAACTGAAATAAAACAGAACTATCAGCAGATGCAGGAAAAGCTTGTAGCCAAAATACAGGAGTCAAATAAAGCCACGAACGAGACCCTGGTAGAGGTTTCTGAAGCCATTAACAGGAGGGTGGATTCTATTGAGAATAAATTCTCAGAGCTGGAGGAGCATTCAAAGGAGTTCGAAGAGAAATTGCATGCTCTAGAGGACAAAGTGCATAACCTGGAGTGTAGCGGCGGGCCAGTACGAGCAGTTGCGGAGGTTTCTGCGCGGATAAAAGCGCGATGCTTCGACGGCAGCATACCATTAGGCATCTTCAAATTCGAGTTCGAGACGGTTGCTAGCAGAAATGGATGGGATGCTGAAGAAAAGGCCATAGAGTTGATTTTGTCCTTAAAGGGTACAGCCGCAGAGGTACTTGAGACTGTGCCTGTAAGCAGCAGAAAGAACTATAATGAAATAGTGGCAGCATTGCAGCGCAAGTATGGTGGTGAGCACAAGCGCGATTTATACAGAATGGAATTGCGATGTAGAGTTCAGAAGCCTAACGAATCTCTACAAGATTTCGCAATGGAAATCGAGCGTTTAGTGCAGCTCACATATCCAAGCGAGAGTCACCCGTTCCTGGACCATTTTAAAACTGAGTCTTTCGTTAACGGCATTCGCGACTCTGATGTTAAACTTGCGGTGTGCGCTACGCAGAAATCCACTTTCGCTGAAACTGTGTCATTTGCGCTGGCTCAAGAGACTGCCAGGATGGTTTGAAGCCACAGATATGTAAAGTGCGGAATGTGGGGGTTTTGTCTGAGGAGGATAACAACCTAGTGGCTAGCGTTAAGGAGGCAATGCGACAACTGCTGGCAGAGAAGGCTATCAAAGAAAAGCCTAAGTGCTTTAACTGCGGAAAGATCGGTCATTTTCAGCGCAGCTGCAAAGCACAAAGGAAGAGAGGTAGATCTGTTTCGCCACCAAGAAACAGCAAACGGGTGAACCAAACAACATCACAAGAGTCCCCGTTAAACTAAAACGAGCTAGCACTAAGGGGCAAGAGCTAGCTCTCACAAACGAGGGCCCCACAATCTCCATATCAGTGCTGCTGCAGAAAAATAGCAACCTCATTTCGTCCGGACACATCAACGGGGAAAAGCTCGTGCTTACCATAGACAGGGGCATCGCATGAGACATGTGTTTATTGTTGCCGATATTGTCGATGAGGTTATTATTGGAGCCGGTTTTATGATTAACCATGGCATTAATCTATATATGGGACAACAGCTGATGATTTGGCGTATTGTGGAAATACCCCTTGATGTTGGATATGACAACAAACCGCAAGTAATAAAAGTATTTGTTATTGAGAGTCAGACGTTACTGCCGCAGTCTGAAACAGTCATGTGGGCGCGGATGAAGGGAGATTGTGAGGACAATCGGTTGTGGGTTATAGAACCAGCAGATCTGAAGAGAGAGCTTATAACAGCGAAAGCTCTAGTGAAAACTAGTAAAGGAGGAATAGTCCCTATAAGAGTGCTTAACTTGTCAGACCATGAAAAAGTCATCAAAGAAAATTCCGATGTTGGCCAGTGTACTCCAGAAGAGGCAATAATGAACTTCGAGAAGAAGACAGAGCCTACTGATTTGTCCGCAAAAGAACGTGAGCAATTTGAGAAATACGTAGGGAAATGGGTAGCAGGTCTATCAGCGACAGATAGAAATAAAGCCAAACAGTTACTAAAAAGGCATGCCAGTATCTTCGCCATGGGAAGCCAAAGTCAGGGTAGAACTGCAATGGTTAAACATGAAATTAACACAGGCGAAGCTAGGCCGATTAAACAGCCACCCAGAAGCGTACCCCTAGCAAAGCGAGATAAAGTAAAAGAGCTTGTAAGTGACATGGAGCTTGGTGGCGTAATTGAGCCATCTTCTGGTCCTTGGAGTTCGCCTGTAGTCTTAGTTAAAAAGAAAGATGGCAGTACTAGATTCTGCGTAGACTTCAGGAAGCTCAATGACATAACCAAGAAGGACAGTTATCCGCTCCCCAGAATCGATGACACTTTGGACACGCTAGCTGGTACCAAACGGTTCTCTACGCTGGACTTGCGAAGCGGATATTGGCAAGTGGAGATTGCAGAGAAAGACAAGGAGAAAACTGCTTTCAGTGTCGGTAACGGATTATGGCAGTTCAAAGTCATGCCATTTGGTCTCTGCAATGCTCCGGCCACATTTGCACGCCTAATGGAGAAGGTACTAATAGGATTTCACTGGAAGACATGCTTGGTATATCTCGATGACATAATCGTGATGGGGAAAACTTTTGATGAACACCTCAAAAACATGGCAGAAGTTCTTCAACGGATATCATCAGCTGGATTGAAACTCAGCTTGAAGAAATGTGTATTGATGAGGATGAAATAAAAGCAGTAAGGGACTGACATCAACCTAAAAATCTTAATGAATTGCGCAGCTTTTTGGTCCTTTGTACACACTACAGAAGTTTTGTGCCAAATTTCGCCAGTGTAGCTGCAAGCCTGCATGAGCTGACAAAGAAGTCGAGACCATACAATTGGGCGGGCCTGAGAGGAACTACTGTGTAACACGACGTGAGCTTCTGGCGGTATTGGAATGCATTAAACATTACCATAAGTACCTGTATGGTCAACACTTCACATTAAAGAACGATCATTCTGCACTGAGATGGCTATTGCAGTTTAAAAATCCTGAAGGGCAACTGGCAAGGTGGATTAAGCGCCTGCAGAGCTACAACTTCAGTATTGAGCATAGAAGGGGCACAAAGCATAACAATGCGGATGCTCTTTCGAGAAGACCCTGCTGTTTAGAGTGTAAACATTGTGTTAGAACCGAGCAAAAGGAAGGCGTTGTGGATGTTCGGCTAATGCACATCGGCCCTAAGGAAAATTTAGCGGCCAAAGAAGAAGACAGACGACCATCCCGGAATGAAATTTCGGCTGAAAGCCCACTCGCCAAATCTTATTGGGCTCAGTGGAACAGCCTCAAGGTAATAAAAGGGTGTTCATACCGCGTATGGGAAAGTGTAGATGGCAATACAACTTCACATTTAATAGTTGTGCCATACTCCAAGATAAGCAAAGTCTTACAGGAGTTTCGTAATGGACCTAGTGGCGGTCATCTTATAGTAACAAGAACACTTGAGAAACTGAAGCAGCGTTTTTATTGGTTTGGATGTCAACAAGCCGTAGCCGACTGGATAGCAAACTGCCCACAGTGCATAGCAGCCAAAGGCTCAGTAAGAAGAAGCCGGGGACATCTACAACAATACAACTCAGGAGCATCATTCGAGCGGATCGCAATGGATGTAGCAGGTCCCTTTCCCGTCACCGAAGCCGGAAATCGTTATGTACGAATATATTATTTCAGTAAATGGCCAGAGGTATATGCTATACCTAACCAGGAAGCAAATTCGGAGGGATTTATGGAAGGACAATTGGTTTTACTTTATAACACACAACGGAAGAAAGGGTTGTCCCCAAAATAACACACTCACTGGGATAACCCATATAAAGTGATTAAAAGAGTGAATGACATCGTATACCGGATACAGAAGTATAATAGCCCAAGGTCGAAAATGAAGGTAGTACATCTCGAACGATTAGCGCACTATGGAAGAAGTGATTGTATGCCTATTCGGGTCGAACAGGCTTAAGTGGGCGGCAGTGTTGCAAAGATTAGAAATAGATTTAAGCAAAACGACAAAATGTTGTCAAAATGTTACAACCCTGGTCAACACAATATAGATAATATTCAAATTAACGGAAATGGAATACTCTGGAACATACTAGATCATTCGAGGCTGTGCCAATAATAAGTGTAAATAACAACAACGAAAAACCTAGCAACATAAATGCTAAGAGATGTTATTCTTATTGATCTTGTACGCAAGTATTCGCTGCTAATAAAACTAAACAGGTTCACAAGTATACACAGCCATATACACAGCAGAAGAAGAAACAAAACTACACAACACACAGAACACTCATACATACAATCACACATAGTTACCATAAGCAAAACACACAAGCCAGCATTGTCATGTATACAAACACACGTACATAGCTACATGTTAAGTAAAGTACAACCAACAACAACCATGCCCAGAAGCTTCGCGAAGTTACCAGACGACGTCACTTTGCTATATAAAGACGGTGCCAGAGCTCAGCGAGTCAGAGTGTGATATCAAATATAGACGTGTTAACATCGCTAAGTGTTTAGTAGTACAAATACTCGTGTTAATAAAGTAATAAAAAAGTGTTGCCGCATTATATTTCTAAAATTAATTCGTCCGTGTTTTAATTTGATGCAATAAAACAAATCCTTGAAGGATAAGTAATAAAACCGTTTTTACGAAGAGGTCTAAAAACGTAACAATATGTATATCATAATAATATATAGCATGATCGCATCGGTGCTGATCCAACAACAACACAAGTATTATTTACCCGACATTAATTTTTCGCCGTAGGCTATGCAACATAAAAGTACATGAACAATAACAATTTTTTGCAACAAATAATAACACATTCTGCCTCACAAGTTTCATTGTTGAATGCTTTAGGCAAACTAACCAATTTTTTTGTTGTTCGAACAAATAACTACACAAGACAAGATGCAATATGTTTGACATATACATTTTTTGCGCGGTTGTCATATACATATATTTTATACATAATCTTTTACAGTACGCTTTATGTTTGATGTGTGCACTTTCTGAACCTTGATATATATACTACTATGCTATTATATGGTGTGATTGACAAAAATTAGTAAAAAATAAGCAAAAATTTGTCCCAAATAAGTCTAAATGAGCCAAATATACTTGCATATGACAACTGAGAGAATTGAAATTAATGGAGAGTATGAGAATAAAAATATAATAAATTCTCAGCAAAAAGAATTTATACGTATAAACAGCGTTATTGTATGTGTGTCAACATTGTTAAGTATGCTTCCCAACAAACTCGAATGCTTGATTTGAAATCACTACTAATAAGTATTAAAAGAAATCAAGCTCCATATATTAATGTTATAAAGAAACCAATTACTTCAGAAATTTGTCGTAGTGTTTGCTGGGGTTTGCATATGCATAAGTTGATATGAGAAAATATTATGCGCGAAACAAATAAGATTATCTGTGTTGCCGCAGCGAACGCATATATATTTTGTTATTGTAAAAATTAAAGTACATTAATTCTGATAGACTTTTAAACGCTTTAATTAACATTGAGTTTTTTCTTATAAACGATTTTTCATTATAAAATATTTTTTATCTAAATATATTAATAGAGATTTATTTTTTTTTATAAAAATATTTGAAAGTTTTATAATATATCTATAGAAAAAATTGCAGTGTGTGCAGACTAAACAGTGTAGAAAATAAAAAATATGCATATGTATGACATTTGGAAAAAACAAAACAATAAAAGGAAATTTTTCTTCGGCCTTTACAATAAATGAATGAAAGAATTATTATAAATAAATAACAGCCATACTTATGTATGTATGCTCAAAACTGAAGTGTTTGTATTTTGGTATTACAAGAAAAAAAAAATCAAAATGTTTTAAACTTTAAAATGCGTTTAAAAGTTTATTAAATATACTATTAATATTAAAAACAAAACAAAAATTCATTCAACAATTAAGCAAAATAAAATATTAGACTATTTCAACAGAAATTAAATAAATCTTAAATAAGTTAAGTAATTTGTGGCAGGCATTGAAACGAAAATTTTAAATAATTTTGTTAAATTTGGAGAGATATATTCATCGCAGTTTATTAGAACATCTACGACATTATCTGGCAGATTTTCAGATATTCTTCATTTATGTTTCCAATGCAATAGTTCAGCTTCAAGTTTCGATGTTAATAGCTGTTTATCTACTTTATCAAACTTAATCAATTCATTAGCTAGTAATGCAATTAAACGTTTTATAATCGCATAAGAGATTGTTATACTTTGAGAAGTTTAATACATTTAGGACATCTATTAAGAAACGTGTTTTGAGATCTAAAATAAATTCAAATAGAGGAATGTAATTTTCAACACGGTAGTAATCTTCAACATTTTGTATATGATTACTTCGCTCAAATCTTGGTTTTTCAATTGGAATTGATTCCAACGCAAATAACCTTTACTTTTTGAAAAATTTCCTTAAATTCTTTAACTTTTATTTTCGTGCTGATTCTTTTTTCCCAAAAGTTATTTATTAAAATTCAACGACAATTCCCAAAAACATGTAATAATCTTAAATTGTTCTTCGTCTTTCTTTTCTCCTCAAGGCACATCATTAAAGTTTTTATAAGGCTTGATTCTTTTTGAAGATCTATATCCTGCTTTTGTAGAATGACACGAAGCGGCTGCGTCAGAATAAGTATACCAATCACTTAAAATGTATATTCCGCAAATAAATTCAAAAGTACATAATGGGTTTCTTAATAATAGGGCTTTTGATGAGGCAAACTTAGATAGGCAAACTTTACAAAATTTTTTAGGTCGAGACCAAAATTTGTCAAAACTTTCAGAACTATTGATGAAAGTGCTTTCGCATCAATTGACATTTCAACGTCATCATAAATAGCCTTTGAAGCCTCTTCAAATGCGTCAACAAATCCGATGAAGTCTTCCTTAACAACTTTTTTTTGGATGTTGAAATATCTTAAAGCTAAGGAAATTCGGCTTTTCCCCGAAAAATCCGTGGATTCGTCAAAAATTATTGAATAAAATTTAGACTCATGAGTATTTTTGATGATTGTTTCTAAAATGATGCCATAACAGCATTTAATTATGTTATTTTGAGTTGTTTTTGAAATATATATATGTTGAATTTGAAGGAGATATTTTCAAATGATTGTCTAATATTTTATTTCCGGCCTCTATCTCAAAAGCGATCTGAAAATGCCCTCTGTTTTTATTTTTGGAAGGTAACAAAGCACCATCATATCGATGTCCACGGAGAGATATGTTATGTCTTCCAAGAAAAAGTGTCGTTTTTATAATTGATAGTAAACGTTCTCGGTTTTAAATTTTTTGTTGAAGGGCTGATTTATGTAATTGATTTAGTACCTCAAGACGAAAATTATCCTGTGTTTCCAAAAACATATTTCCGGAGGTAACAGCATCTATATCGTAGAGGCATTTGGAGTGATTCTCTAAGTCGCTTTGAATGCCGATTAGTTTTTTAAAATTAGTAAGAGGAGATGTTACTAATGCTTTTAAACTTGTATTTTTCTGATATCCTCCTTCATTTCTCGTTAAAACTAATGTACAATATTTACAAAAAAAGACCTTTTTTGACACTTCTCCAAATAACATAATTTTTTATATTTTTTCCTGCAACTTTTCTTTCGGAAAATGGGAAACTATAATCTTTGGAGGGTGTCCAATGTTCGGTTAATAACTTTTTTTTGGTATCATCATCTATTATTAAAAAAAGTTTTGTGCATACTAAAAAAATCTTATTATTGAAAAATCGTTTATAAGCAAAATAAAAAAAACATGCATATTTTTATAATATGCATATCCTTTTTCCCCCTCCCTGAATTAAGTTATTAAATCTTATCTCAAGAAATAAGATTTATATTTTTTTAAATAAGTAAATTTCTTTTATAAAATATTATTTAAAAATTATTTATGTTTTATTTATTTGGAAGTCAAATTGGAATTGAACAAAAAAATTGTATTAAAAATAAAGTTAATATAATTTTGAAATTTAAATCTTAAACTATTTTATAAAATCGCAAAAAGAAAAATAAAGTAAAAACAGTAAACATTTAATATAAGTAACTAATATGAAAATATTTATATAGTAGCAAAGATACATATATTCATTATCAGTATACAAACATATAACTCCCCCACCTTTTGATAAAACATTACTCCTGATATGTTTATGTTAATAAATTTGTGTAAAAGTATTATATATAAATAACAGTAAAATACATCAAAAAGAAAAATATTTATAATCTATATAGGTGCAAAATAATTTTCAATATGTTTTATTATAAAAAAGTGTTTAATTTTTTTATTGTAATATAGTTGTATTAGAAAAAAAATAAATGGTATATGTTTAATTTATTTATTATCTTTTTTAACATAACTTCTTCCAGTAATTTTTCTGTCAAACTTAGTATCAGGTATATCTTTTTGGTATTTGAAAACATTTTTTACTATTGGTCTATCTCGTTTGCAATTTCTTTCATCTATAAGATGGGTGTCAAGTTTTTCTTTAACTTCTTTAACAATGTATTTTTGTTTCAAATTATTTTTAACAAGTTCTTTCTTTCGAAAATCATGGCAATTCTTCCTATTTTCATTTAATTTTTCACAAATTTTGTCTCTTGTTTTTTCTACTTTTTTTTGTAAATTTTTCCATTCGGACTTATCGAAATGATTATGTAACAAATCAATGGGTTTGTAGCCTGTTGTTGAGTGAATACTGTTATTGTAAATTTGAATAGCTTCAAATACTAAACTTTTATCATGAAGCTCATTTTGTTGGTTTTTAAATAATCGAATATGTTCATTTAAAGTAGAATGAAATCGTTCAATGTCAGAGTTTCCAGTATGGATATTTGGAGATGTAAAATGGTAACTAACATTTTCTGATTCTAGGTAATTTCGAATACTTGCCGTATTAAATTCATTGTCTGCTACGACTTTTAAAAGTTTTCCCAATGTAGCAAATCTTTCCTCTAATATATCAATTATAGTTATGGAGTTCTTATCTGGTAATAAATGTGCAGAAACATGTTTTGTTAATTTATCAATAGAAGTAAGGAAGGTTTTGTTCTTGTTTAAAAACCTAATATCAATATGCAGAACTTCGTTTGATTTTTCGGGAGTTTCCATTATACATAATTTTGGTTTGATAGGATGTCTATCATATTTGCACATATTGCAAATCATGCAATTATTTATAAATTTGTGTATTTAATTTTTTTATTTAGGGAAGAAAATAATATTTTTCAGTTCTAAAAACGTTTCGTTAATTCCTCTATGATTTTTTTCGGTATGGAATTTGTCTATGATTTCGGATAAGTGTTCTTTATCGAAAATATCTTTAACAAAATTTGAACATTTTATAAATATCATACCTGTTGAGTTGGAGAAATAGTGTACTAATGTTTGTTGCAAATATTTTAATATTTTTAAATTTGGACAATAGATTGCAACTTCTCCTTTGATTGGAAGAATTTCTTTAAGAAATTTCAGCACATTTTCTTCATTGTATTCTTTTAATGTAATAGTGTGCCTAACTTTTGTTCCATAAAGAATTTTTTTGCAATATTTATCTTAGTTACCAAGTTTAATAATAAATTGGTTTTTATACGTATTAATAGCAGTTTCAGTTATACTTATACGTTAACATTTTCTATATCACTATGTATTGTAGCTAAATCCGATGCAATTGTTCGCTGTTCATCTAATTCTAAATAATTTATATTTGCTCTACTGAGAAAATCAGCAACTTGATTGGTTTTGCCTTTAATATACTCGATATCAAAATCGTATTCGTATAGTTTTATATTTGGCTCTTTTAAGGAGTGGAGCCACACTAGTGGACGGTGATCAGTTTGAATAACAAATTTTCTCCCATATAGATATGGCCTAAAATATTTAGTTGCCCAGACAATTGCCAGAAGTTCTTTTTCTATTGTACTATAATTCAATTCATGTTTATTAAGTGTTCTGGAACTAAATGCAACTGGGTGTCCATTCTGAGATAACACGGCTCCTAAAGATTCATTGCTTGCATCGGTTGTTAGAACAAACATATTTTTGAAGTTCGGATAAGCAAGAATTGGATTTGTACATATGAGTTTCTTAAGTTTATTAAAGCTGTCAATATACAATTGTTCATTAGTTCTAATGATTGATCCCTTTTTTAGTTTAATCATGGGTAACGCTACTTTACTGTAGTCTTTTATTAATTTCCGATAAAATCTAGTTAATCCCAAGAAAGAACGAATTTGTTTAACTGTTTTTAGAAGGGGTATTTTTTTAATGGCATTAATTTTGTTCGCATTAGGTTTAATACCATTAACCATTATTATGTGCCCCAAATACTCAGATTCTCGCTTTAAGAAATTACATTTGGCGATTTGTACTTTAAGATTATATTCTGATAATCTTTTGAATATTTTTTTAAATCATATGTTCTGTCAACGATGTTGAAAATACCAAAATATCATCCAGATAGACAACACATATCTTATTAATGAAATCATGTAGAACTTCATACATCATCCTTTGAAATGATGCTGGAGCATTTTTCAAGCCAAAAGGCATACGAGTAAACTCATAATGTTCAGTATGTGTTGAACATGCAGTTTTGTGTCTATCGTCAGCTAAAATAGGAATTTAGTGAAATCCTTTCGCGAGAGTAGAAACATATTGAGAATTGCCTAGCTTAGAAAAAAGGTCCTCCATGTTTGGAATGGGAACTTGTCCTCTATAGTTATATCATTTAATATTCTGTAATCTATAACTATCCTCCATTTTTGTTTTCCCGAGTTGTCCAAATTCTTGGGAACTACCCAAATCGGCGAATTGTAAGAACTGCAAGACTTTGTAATGATTCCAGATTCAAGCATTTTATTGGTTTGAATTTCAATTTCTCTCTTGTGGATTTCGGGAAATCGATATGCTTTGGAGTAAACTGGTATGTTATTAATTGTTGGTATGCGATGTTGATATTTACCAACTGATGTAAGTTTATCGCCATCATTATAAAAAACTGTTTTGAAATTATTTAGTAAAGCTATTAGTAAAGTTTGCTCTTCATGATTCAAATTATTTATTTTTAACTTTTCTTTCAAAACATCAATTTCCAATTTTTGAAAATTTATATCATGTATAATTAAATTAAAATACACTTTATCGTGTTCGCTTATTTACTTTTGTGATTGTTCAAATATTAAAGAACATTTAGCATCATTAGTAATAAGTAATTTTTGTGCAAAATCGATTTTTGCACCAAGAGGTTTTAGAATATTACATCCTATTATTCCGTCAAAATCATTTAACATGTCGGCTTCAATTAAATCTATTGTATTAGGTTTGTTAAATTCTTTAAAAAGTGGAATTGTTATTTTTGAGTCTGTATATGATTTTGACGAAATAGTATTGAGGATTAATTGTGGATTTATTTTTGTTTTGAATGAATTGTGAAAAAGTCCTTTTTTAATAATTGAAGTACCTGAACCACGAGGAGAAGTGTTTGTTGTAACTATTTTGCGGGGAAGTGATCTTCCGTTACCAATCGAAAATTTGAGCGTTGAATAATATTGTCAACTTCCATACGATTTTGTTTAATATTTTCCGATCGCTCTCTTGCTTGTCTTAATTTATCATCATAATCATTTCGCTGTCCATAAAAATTTGTAGCATTATTTCCTTTTAGGTTTCTTTTGTCATTGAAATTCGTATACAAATGGTGTGAATTCGACGAATTCACATTTAGGTTTTGTGGGATATTTTTTTCGAAATTATAACAATTTGCATTATACTGCTCAGATGATAGAGATTGCAAACTATTTTTCTCATGTTCACATTTTGAATAAAAAAAATCTGCTTCTATAAGAATTTGTTTTGCTTTTAACAAGCTATCAGGATTTCTTGCGTTTAAAA
The DNA here is from genome assembly GCA_963675445.1 of Linnaemya vulpina. NCBI lineage: Eukaryota > Metazoa > Arthropoda > Insecta > Diptera > Tachinidae > Linnaemya > Linnaemya vulpina. Next base: position 74,309,579 of record OY776276.1, on the reverse strand, counting down.
TAAGTTTAGGAGAACTAGGTAATTTTGAAACAAAAATATTAAGAACCATTTTTTCATTTCTTTCACAACTATACCACTCATCTTTAGTTTCAACACTACATTTAAATTAAGTTTTTTTAAAGGCCCAAGCAAATATTCATACAAACTATTTATACTAGATCTAAAGTCCGCAACTTTCATTTTATTTATTAAAGACTCAATGCTTTCCGAAATATTAAAGTTAATTGCGAGAATGTTTTTCACAGTTTCCCAATTTGAAGGATTGTTGCTATTAATAATTGTTAAATTAGCATTACCTACAATTTTACTCCGGATTCTGATGTCAAATAGATTAAGGAATTGTGGATCAACATATTTGCGAACTTCATCAACATGTTTGATAAAAATATTAAGCTCATCCGGTTTTCCATCGTAATTTGGGATGCTTGCAATAAAATCAAAGATATTTGCCATTTTGCTTAAAAAATTTTTTTTTTTAATTTCCAATAAATTAAGTTTTTGCTTGTAGGTTCGCTCGACTGCGCCAATTAAGTTATTAAATCTTATCTCAAGAAATAAGACTTATATTTTTTTAAATAAGTAAATTTCTTTTATAGAATATTATTTAAAAAATATTTATGTTTTATTTATTTGGAAGTCAAATTGGAATTGAAAAAAAAAATTTTTTATTAAAAATAAAGTGAATATAATTTTGAAATTTAAATCTAAAACTATTTTATAAAATCGTAGAAAGAAAAATAAAGTAAAAACAGTTAACATTAAATATAAGTAACTAATATAAAAATATTTATATAGTAGAAAAGATATATATATTCATTATCAGTACATAAACATATAACTCCCGGATCCGCGCCTGATACGAGTATGTATATCACGAAAAATGTTCGTAATGGTACCACCATCTTTTTTACCTACTATTTTATACTCTTTGCCGTCTAAAAGACAACTGAATTAAAAGAGCATAACAAAGTGGTGGGTGTTAACAATAAGCAATTGTTCTATGAAATGACCATCACTAATAGATACAAATATACATAACTATACACAAAGTGTAAGAAAATTTCCCTGTAGGAATTTGAGCTATCATAAGCTAACTTGTGATTGATAATAAATGAGCTAGGGGTGACTCGCGACTGACTCATTTTCTATACTAACGCTGGATAATTTTTTACATGTAATGTTCTAGGGAATGAGTGCACTCACTTTGCATCAGTTTTAGACCAACCACAAGCTAGCTCATTTTGAGTTAGCTTATTATCGATCCAATACGAGAGCGTCACGAGTTGGCTCTAAACTGGTTGTTGATTTCCTAGACTCATATGAGTTGACTTAAGGCGGATATAAAATAAATGTACCTACGGATAGCATAACTATTGCTTTAATTTATTAAAATAGTAGTTTTTTTTGAATTTTTTATCTATTGCATTTTATTTAAAAGAATATTATTATTTCATAACAAAAAATTGTTTTCAGTTAATTTTTTTAAATTTGTTTAATTTAAATAAATATATAGAAGTTTTGTTATATTATTAAAGGAACAAAATTTTAATTTCATTTTTTGTAATTATGTATAACATGTTATTTATAAAAATAATAATTAATATATAATTTTTATTTCATTTCGATGTTATTGAAAAACTAGTTTTAATTATATTATATTAAAAAACAAATAAATAAAATTAATAAATAATTTCATTTTTGTATATATACGTATATAAATATATTTCTTAATATTTTTATGATAAACTTATATTTTTTTAGGACACACTATTTGAAAATTCCGCTCTTTGATTAATTTTATTGCATTTTTTAATACTTTTTCTGTATCTTCTGCACCGTTAATACGAATTGCATCTAGTTAATGATAAGAAATTAATTAAACATTAAAATAATCAGTTAAATCAGATAATTATCTCACCTTTTAAAGCATCAAAAACCCTTTTAAATGTTTTAAGTGGCGCCTTGTCGTGCACTCCGTCTATGTTAGATTCCAGAATTATATCTAAGGAGAGACTGACTTCTGTCAGAGTTTTCGATATTTGACCTTTCATTAAGGATGACATACAACGTAACTGAAATTATTTGTTAGATTAAATAATTACTTTTTTATTTGAAATGAAAAAAGACTTACATAGGTTGAACCTCCAACCACTGATGACAAAAAGTAACTGACGAAATAACAAGTTTTTTTTTCTTTCTTTTGTTTTGCTTCTGAGCGTAAAGGGATTTTTTATTCTCTTGCGCAAAAACGGTAAATTTCTCTTGATGGGAATTTAACATGCATAAATATATAAATGTTTGTTATTTTCTTCGAACATTATGTTACAACGAGCAACGACAACTAGCTCACTTCTGCATCAGATTTTAGCTAGTTTATGGCTAGTCTCAAATAAGTTAGCTAAATATCAACTATATTATGAGCTAGCTCACAAAATTCCTTCAGGAGTATTAAGTTATTCAAAAATTGTGTTTGCAAACAAAATGAAAAAAAGCCATTGATTTCGTTGTTTGTCCCCCGCATCATAGAAGCACAAAATTTTTGAATTTTAATAACATATGGCGTGAGTTAATCTTCTAATATATTTTTATAGAATAAAAAAAAAGTTTTTTTCTGAACAACGAGCGCTCAATTTTTATTTTTTCTCTTAATTCTAGTGAGAATGTCTTAGTACACATGCTAATTCCTATCATGACTATTATCATGAATAGTTTGTCTTATATATTAATTAAGTATTGATAAGAATTAGTTACTCGTCGCTATTAATATCTTTACAAGCTGTTTATTTCTTAAATTACTTTTTTTAAATATTTTATTCTTATCATATATTATTTTATTTGTTTACATGAGAGATTGTTTTTAATTTTTAGTTATATCCTTTGTTACAGAAAAACATTTATTCTTATCTAAACTAAGTACGATAAACTAATCTGCTTAAATTAAGTGTTCAGTTGATTCAATTCAAGGTTAAGAGTATCTTTCTTAAAAGATAAAATTTAAATAATCGTGTATCTTAACTCGTGTAACATCTTTATATTATAGAGTCTTTGGTTGAAGTGTGTGAACCGTGACGAATGAAAAAAAATCAAGTTGACAGGAATAAGTTCATTTACACTAGCCAGCATAAGTCTGCGTGCAAGCCATATTCATATATTACTGCAAGAAATATATTGAAATTGGTTTTGATTTATAAACGAACTTCTGAACAATATGTTAGATAGCTGTGTACCAAACAGTGTCCCGTTATGAATTTATAACAAAAATAATTTTAGCATAAGTGCGCTCTGAAAATTTGTTTTTTTTTTGTGACAACGTTTAACTTAAAATATCTTAGATGTGGGCAGTTTAAAACTAATTTCATCGACGATGGATCACAGGGTCTCTCACCGAATCTTTTAGAAAATTGGATGTTGAAGATAAATACATACATACTTCAGCAAGACAACGACCCAGATCATAACACAAGGCTTTCGCCAATTGAAAACTCACCCGCAATCGCCATACCCAAATCCCGCAGATCATTTATGGCAACTACTGGAAAGAAAAATACATAATCATATATTTCTCTTGTAAAATAATGATCGTTGCATAGCTCTTGATGTTGTTCTCTGTAGCCTGAAGTTTTCAGAGTTTCGTAGTCCATATGGTTGTACTTCCCCCACGTACTTAATGTTTTCGCATAACTCAAAATATTTGTCTATAATCGTTTTATATTTAGCCATCTAAGTGACTCCAAAATAGTATAAATAAGTGTATACGTATCGCTTTATTTTGTAATTTCTATATGTGATTCTAAACAGCATGCATATAAAATCGTTGACCCGAATTCCCTGAAGAAACTATACATTGTTGGTACCGAAATATTTAAAGAATTTATAAATTTTTTTATATAAAAAAAGTACAGTGGATCTTTTGCTCAGAAAGAATTAAAAAAAAATAATAATAATAAAAATCAATAAGATCGAAGAAATTAGAAGAACATTTAAATTATCACTATATAACAGATTTATAATTTCACCATGCTTCTGTGGTATTTACATATTTTCCTATTTCGCATGTTTTAATGTTTCAGTTTATTATGTTTAAAACCCTATTAAACTATCCTGTATTATTACCTTGCTAATTAATACATATTTGTATCTTTGCCTCATACCATGTATTAAAATTAAAAACGTTCTCATTAAGATCTTTGGTTTCATAAATTTTAACATGCAATTGATTTCTCTGTTAAAAACTGCCTTATTGTATTTTAAATTTCAAACTTTCTCTTGACCAGCCTTTTTTCCATGGTTTTCTCTTCTATTAAGATTTTAATAATTTCATGATCTGATATTTTCGATGTGTTTAAAATTGTTTTACTGTTTGTATTTCCATAATCAATTTAAGTTTTTGTATTTTCCGTCACTAGTATAAGATTTTATGATCGGTTTCAGTCTGTTGTCATTTAAATGCTTCTCAAGTAGTTAAAAATTTTTCTTCACAGCCTTTCCAAATATATCACAGAAACTAGACATATTACTACTGGGTGATTTATACACTGCTACAATTGTAATGTTCATCCCTTTATATATAGCTGCAAACCATAAAATGCTATATCTAGAGTCCTCAAATTTCTCTAAGTGTTTGTTCATTGTCCATTCATTTTTATAGCACATGTCTACGTTATTATAAAATAATTGGGTCCGATTATTGATTCCGTTCCGCGGCTGCGGATAACATTTTTTGTGCGGAAGCAGACATTTGCAATTATTCAATCCGCCGCTACGGTAACCTTCCGTAGTTGCGGTATAATCTCTACAGTTGCGGTATTGCCATATTATTGATTCCGCAATATAGATATTTGCCTACATTTTGCTTACGCTCAATTTGTGTGACGGAAGGTTAACGGAAAGGACAAAAATGTAAGGAAATGTAAAATTCTTATTAAAGCGTTATTTAATTGTATAATTAATTTCTTTGATTTTTGATTTTTATAGGAGCAAAATAGGAAAATATACAAATAAAATGCAAATAGAAGCAATGGATATCCATTTCCTACACAAAAAAATTTCTAACTTGCTCAAAAATTTATCCAGCACTTGATTGGATTATGTTGACATTGAAATTATTACCAACACTATGCCTTTTGCAAAGAATCTCAAACAAGCACATAGTTTATCTTTGGCTGAAAGAGCTCCTTGACGAACGCTTCATGAGCATGCAGATTCTAACTCAGACAAAATATATTTAAACGCTACATTGTTTAAGCGAAAATTTTTTTTGGAAGCTGTAAAAGTAAGCATAGCTCTCTCAGGAGGCGGGTTCACATTTGTTTATTTCAACTTACTCTCTATCGTTCATCTGCAACACATCTCCAGATTTATAGCGCAAAACTCTTCTTTCCAAACAGATGTCCAAAGAATCACTGTCACTTAAAACAGGGATGTTAAATTAAGTTCGCGGAAAGCGAATTCCGCAGGAATGAATAATTGAAATTTTCATATCGATCGATATTTCTTTCCGCAAAATTTTCCTTTCCGTGCGGAATCAATAATACCACCCATTAACTCTGGTTTCGCCAATATCTACAGCTGATTAACGTTATTAATAAGACCTTTTATATATGTATAAGCATGTTAATGTTCGATGTTTGAATATTTTTGGGCAAGTGTAAATTTTCAATATATGAATCTTTAAGCTGATCCGGCATAACGTACGAGTATTTAATGTTAACATACCTCTTCATGGTTTTTTTTGTATATTTAAATTTAAAACATAACATAATTACAATTTGGAAAAAGTTTAAATTAATACAGTTATACTTCCAATGTTATAGATAGTAATACGTTAAATACATACTGATAAAAAGTTAAAAAATGTTATATTGACATTAAATACGTTAGACCGGATTAGCTTAAAAAGATTCTTCATATATTGTTAATTTTCTTTCGTTGTTATTCTGTTAAACCCATTATCTTTCTTTTATTATTAAATTTGTTTTGATATACAGGGCACTGTTTATCATTGGTCCATCTAGACTAGGGATGCCCAGCTCATGAAACAATTGTTTGGAGAGAACTCACACATATTCTTATGCTTGCTCTTTTATTTAGGTCGTTGACAAGTGTACATGTTTAGCGAATGCTTTGTTGCTTTTTTTTGAGGTTCACACTCAAAAAATGTTGTGCGGCCATTCAATGAAATGTTAATGCTCTTTCATTTAGTTCTCAATGAACAAGCGATGATTGCGCATGCGTAGCGGCTGTTTTTATATTTTTATTATTATATGATTACAATCATTTATATAAGATTCACCATTGCAATCTTTTATTTTTCGAGAACATTTTTTGATTTTTTATAATGAATTATACTAATAAGTTGTTTTGTTTTTGTTAAACAAAATTTATGCGCAATATAATTGACTCTTTTGATTTTAAATTTAAAAAAATAAGTTGAATTATTTTATTTAAAAATATGTACATACATATATTAATTGTTTGCTTCTTAATATCTTAATATAATTTTTCTGTTTTTCAATCTCTTACTAACATATACATAAAATACATTCTCTCAATTTGTCTTTTTTCTCTTCCTCACTAATACAAAAGAAAAAATTTTTTGGGCATCACTGATGTAAATACATAAATTCTCTCAATTTGTTTTTTCTCTCTTACTCACTAATATACAAGAAAAAATTTTTTGGGCATCACTGATCTAGACCAGTTTTACGCACCACTACATAAACACATTTACAATGTATTTGAAGCAGCGAAAGAACTGAACAGGGTTGGAAAAGTCTATACTGTTTACTTCTCATATGGATTGACATTTTACAACAATTCAACACATAAACATACGTTTGTGTAGGAGAAAAATTCTGTATTTGATAGTTAGAAGTGGAAAAATTTATTTCAATTACTTTATGACACAAAGTGATATAAATCAATATATCCATACTAACTAGTTAACGCATTAACAAACAATATACATAAGTTATCCATCTGTGCTACTCATAATTTGTTTGAAGAAACTCAAAGAGCGCGAGAGAAACAATTTGTTTACATTATACATGTTTCAACAACAGAATATCCTGCGCAAGCAGAATTTGTTTTCCTATCGCGCGAAATATATTAAGAGTATTTCTTTACATTAAAAAAATATCAACCTGTAAGGTTGAGCACCAATTTATTTCTCAAATTATTTTGTTTTACAATTTTATTTTATAATATTTAATTGAAACTTAAGCTAAAAATTATTTAGTACAATTCTTGTGAAAAACAATTTAGGTCGACTTGTGCGGAAGTTGTGTTCATTGAACTTTCGCACAAGACAAAATATGGTTATTAAACAATATTTAATTATTTATAGTTTTATAAATATGCAATGTAAATAAAAGGTATATTATAATAAAATAAATAATAAATAAAAGGTATATATAAAAGATTCAATTAGGTTCTGCAAATCTATACTTGATGATATTGAAGTAATTTCGATTTGCTGGTTGAGAGGTAATTGTTTACATTTCGGTTGAAGCGTAAATTTCTGAAGTTGACACTGGGGCAATATATACGTCGTCCCAGAATGTGTTGATGTTGTCACTATAACTTATGTTTTTTATATACACTTCACAGTGTTTGTAATGTACCACTCCTGTTCCCTTCAACGAGTGGTTATTGATTTTGCAAATGGTCTCGATTTGTGTTTTAGGTATCTCTATGAGTAGAATTAGATTAAGTTCTGGTTGCCAAATTGATTGTGTTTCGCCGATGTCGTTGATAACACACTTTGCATCTTGGTTCTTAAAAAGATGGCCAATACAACTAGAGTTCGCGGTTGCTTCTTCATTTTTAAATTTTGAACAATAAAAGGTATTTTCTATTTTTGAACATTTTTCTGATAAATATATGATTTTAAATTCATTAAACATTAAGTAAGGTTCTGTAATAATAATCTTAGTTTTATTAATAGGTAAGGGGATTACGTGATAAAATTTGTAGGGTGTTGGATCTAAACATTAAAAATTGTATTAGATTCATTGTAATAAGCTTGCAGCCCAAGCAACTCGTATATATTTTCTATGGATTTAGTTTTAATAGATTCGTTTTCAAAATGTAGGCTAATCTGTTCTATTTCTTCTGGATACAAAGTTAGTTTAGGAATTATATTAAGTTTAGCTAAAATAATTGCTTCTGAGATGTCATTAATATGACTTGTTAGTATGTCAATATTGTAATTAATTTGATTAAGGTACTGTATTTCTCTAATTGAGTTTTCTGTGCTCTTTACTACATAGTTAGTATGATTTGCATGCCTATTTAGGAAGAGTTCAATAGTTTCTTGTACCTCATTTATATGATTAGTTATGTTAGAAAACCTTTCTACCATATTTAAGTTAAATTTGTGTTCTTTTGTCATAGTGCTCTAAAGCTTTATTTGGTTAGATTTGAGTTTTTCAATTTTATTATTTATTTCTTCAGCGCGTCATACGCGTCCATATTTCCTGTGATAAATTTAATTGCGTGACCAACCTCATCAATTAAACCACGTTTACTGCGTTTAGTCATTAAACTATTTAATTTTAATTTCAATTCTCTAAGTTTTATCTTGCTGGTGTCAGTGTAAATTTTCGTTGAGCTATTTCTTTCGAAGATTTTAAGAGTATTGTTGATATTGTCGATGTTTTCCCTATATCTGTCCAGGTTGATAATGTGAATAAGATTGCTGTAGCCTGTCACTTGTCTTGCTGGTCCGAGATCTATTGGTAAGATACCTTTGTTATTGGTTAGGTCTCGAATTTCAATATATTCTGCCGTAATTAGAGCGGCCCTAAAAAGAAAAGGTTTTTTGTTTCTTTTTAATTCGGGATTTATGTATTTTCTGATTGTTAGTAGTAATTGTGTGTAAGTTATCATCCTTTACTTTATATATAGAAAATCTGTAAGTAATTTTATTGCGTCTGCAGTTTTTTCTATATACTGTTTCATTATTTTGCCTAGATTCAGGATCTTCTCTAAATTTATTTAATTTGTTTGTACGATTAAGAGCGGATAACTCTAATTTTGTTTTGATTTTGGGGTATAATGTTTCCTGGAATTCGTTAAGTTTTCTCAAATATTCGTGTTCATTATTGCATTTCAAATCCCTGGCGAATTTCTATGTTCGGCCATGGAAGAGCTCGAAAGGTGGTAATTTAGTGGTGGTATGCACAGAGTTATTGTATGTTAATACAACCTCTGTAATCAATTCTTCATGATCAACATTAAATCTGCGGGTTTTTTTCTCTTCAAGAATTAGTCTATAAATTTCAGTGAATGTCGAATGGAGTCTCTCAACAGGTGAGTTACTACTAGTTTGTTGAAATGAAATGAAGTGCAACTCAATATCAGATTGTCTACAAAATTCCTTGAAAATATTACTTGAAAATTCCGATCCTTGGTCACATACAATTTTTTTAGGGATCCCGTATGAACTCAGGAATGATTTGAGTGATTTGAGTACTGTTATACTATTCCGGTTCTCAAGCAAGTAGGCTGCTGCGAATTTTGAAAATTTATCAATAATTGTTAGATTTTGTTTACTGTTTATCGTATATATGTCAATGTGAAGAATGTCTAGTGGCTTAGAAGGTGTTTCCGGGAGACGAAGTTTTATCTTGGGAGGTTGTCTGTCGTATTTTAGAGTTTGACACCGATCACAATTATTGATAGTCTTAGTAATTAATTCTTTCATATATGGAAAATAATATTTTCTTTTCAGATGTTCGTAACACTCAACAATTCCGCGGTGATTACTATTTTTGTGGTATTCCTTTATCAATATTATATATTACTGTTAGCCTGTTTGGTGGAAAAAATTGTTTGAATATATCGGTCATTATTAGTTCACTAAAATTATGTCGCCTAATTATTCGTCTATGTCTGTTTCTAAAAATAGTTTCTAAAGTCATGGGACTTCCTAGTTATGCTTTCTCAAGAACCACCTGCAAATTAAATTCGTTGAGTGGTCTTTCGGATATGGGGATGCCATCGTCGAGGTTCTCGTCAGAAGAATGTATTGTGGTACCCTGTGTGTCTTGGTTTGAAGCAATATCTTTACTGTTAATATCCATGTGATTTACGTCGATTTTTACTCTACTAAGGGCGTCGTTGTGTTTTGCGCACCCTTTTTATAGTGCATCTCATATTCGAATTCCTCCAGCTTAAGTCTCCATCTAACTAATTTAGAGTTCGGGTCCTTAAGACTTATTATCCACGTTAAAGGACGATGATCGGTAACAATTTTAAGTTTTCGACCGTACAAGTATGGTCTAAAATATTTAGTGGCCCATACTATTGCCAGCAACTCCTTCTCAATTGTAGAGTAGTTGATTTCTGAATCGCACAGTGTGCGACTGGCATAACATATCGGCTTATCACTGCCAATTGCTCCTTGTGATAATATGGCGCCTATAGCAAATCCGCTGGCATTTGTAGTAAGTATGAATGGTTTACTAAAGTCAGGATACTGCAGGATTGGGTTATTAGATAATACATTTTTGCATGTTTCAAAAGCATTCATATAATTCTGGTTGAAATCTATTTTGCCATCCTTCTTGAGGCACATTGTCAGAGGTTTTACTTCGCGAAGTCTTTGATAAACTTCCGGTAGTACCCGTCCAAGCCCAGAAAGGATTTAATTTCTTTTGGTGTCGTCGGAATTGGGAAATTTTTTATTGCATCTAATTTTGCAGGATTTGGTTTGATGCCATCCGTTGAAACAATATGTCCTAGGAATGAGATTTCCTTTCTCAAAAATTCTGACTTGTCCATCTGTATTTTGAAATTAGCCATCTTCAATCTTTCAAAAACCTGCCTTAAGTCGTGGATGTGCTCGTCTAATGACGTAGAAAATATAATAATGTCGTCGAGATAGAGAAGACAGATTTTACCCACAAGGTCTCCCAAGACATTGTCCATGACCCTCTTGAAGGTAGAGGGTGCGTTTTTAAGACCGAAGGGCATCCTTATATATTCATAGTGCCCACCCTCGACTGTAAACGCGGTTTTTTGGGTATCCTTTGGCTCCATTTCGATCTGGTGGAACCCGCTGGTGAGATCCAGAGTCGAAAAGTACATACATTTCTCCAGCTTATCCAGAATATCTGAAATATTCGGTAGTGGGTATCTGTCTGATACTGTCTTCTCGTTTAATTTCCTGTAGTCGATGACAAGCCGCCATTTTTGTTTCTCACTGGCGTCTTGTTTCTTAGGGACTACCCAAACAGGAGAGCTCCAAGGTGAATATGATGGTTTAATTATGCCTTGTTCTAACATATGCGCTATTTGTTTACTAACTTCTTCCTTATGAATATAAGGATAGCGATATGACTTTGTGTAGATTGGGATATCATCTGTTGTTTGTATGGTGTGTTTGATTTGATTTGTGAACGTAAGATTCTGGTTATCTTTATAAAATACTGAGTTATACTGATGACAAAGTTTGAGGAGAAGTTTCTGCTCTTCCGTGTTTAAATCCGTCTTAAAAAAAGGTTTTGTATTTTCTTCCTTATAATTCGCTACATACTCTGGGTTAATACAATTGCGTTCTACATAATTTAAGGAATTATAAGGTTCTACTTTTAGAGGTTGTTCGAGATGTAGTATCTGATCGTAGCTTGACTTACTTACTACTTCCATATTACTTTGCCAATTATTTGCATTGCAAATACCTTCAGAAATCTCAAGTTCCTTCGAGATATTTGTTTGTCTAATAAAGATCTCATCCTTTTCTACATTAACAGGAAGTTTCAAAATGATTTTAGAGTTAGCTGGTATTATGTATTTGTGCGATGTTGTGGTAGGTTTCAGGACGCATAGCGCGAATTGTTGCACCCAAAGGATCCTTATGTCCGCCTAAAAATGCGTTTAAGCACATTTCCGAAAATATATCTTTTCTTGAATTATTTACTTTTTGGTCTCTTTCGTTGATGAGGACATTATTTAAGAGTGCAGCTTGAATTTCTATTACATCTGCGTGAAACTGTTCGAGAGTACGATCAGTTTGTCGGATGTTATAAAGATTATCTGATTAGTGTCGTTTCAGTCCTTTTATCTGCAAAAGCGGGTATCAAATTGTTTTTAATTTCATTCCAGTCCAATTGTGTCAAGTATGTGTTTAGAAGCTCGTTCATTCTGATCCTATGATTTTATTCCTAATAGTCCTAAGTAATATTTGTCCGTAAGGTGTCTGTTCCGAACCTGTTAGAAATAAAAGAATTTCTTCTACATTTGTAATAAAATCATACAAAAGACGAGGATTCCCGTCGAAGCTTGGAAGATCCTTAATAACGTCCGGTATTCTCAATGAATTAAAAATATCCTGCATGTTTGGTGAATTTTGATGGTGATTCTGTGGTACTGTATTAGAAGAGGGTTCGTTTAGTTATAAATCTTGGTTTTGCATTTCTTCAGTTATACTAGATAGACTCGAATAGTGTTTTTCTGAGGATTGTGTTTTAGTTATAGTTTCAAGGCTTGTTGACTTTTTTATTTTGTAGGTTATATAAGGCTGCAGTTTTTGCCTTTCTTTTGAACATTAGCGTGTATTATATATAAAAAATTATTTATATAGATATATATATTTATAATTTTTTTTATAATAATAATAACTTATTTCTAATGGCTTACAAATAGAATAAAAATGGGGCTGGAGTCCACATGGAGAAATAGATTGATGCCTTTTCGTAGGTTCACAGTTGTAAATGAATTAAAATCCAACGGCTTCGATTTTGGAGAACCTTGATTAAGTTGTTCTGTCTGGTATTAACGGAGATATTCCCTCCCCATTGTTGATTTGTAGTAAAGGGTTGTATTTGTCTAACTGAGATATGTCCTTCCCGTTTTTGTTTTCTTGTTTGTTGACGGTGATATCCTTTCACCGTTTTTTTTATGGCTTTAATTTTGTCTTCTTTTTTTTATAACTGTTTTTCTGTCCAATTTTTGGAATTTGCTCTTTTTTATGTTTGTATTTACTTCTTTTTGAAGTTTTTTTTTTGTTTTATTTAACGATGAGATTCCCTCACCGTTTTAATTTTTCTTAATACTATTATTTTTTGTTTTTAACGATGATATTCCTTCACCGTTTTAATCTTTCTTAATACAATTTTTTTTTAACGATGATACTCCTTCACCGTTTCTATGTATATATTTTTTTGTTTTTTTTTTTTTATTTTTAACGGAGATATGCCCTTCCCATTCTATTTAACAATGTATATTTATTTTTTTATCCTTTGTTTCTTTAGGATACCTTTTCGTTTGTTTAATTGTCACTTGTAGTTCTGTAGTCACTTTTTGTTTTTGTTAGGTTTCACTTGTAATTTTTGTAGTCACTTTTAATGTTGGTTTCTTCTAATAGTCACTTAAAAGGTCACTCCCGAATCGAAACCGCAACTGCCCGTTTCGACTGCGCCAAATATATTAAGAGTATTTCTTTAGATTAAAAAATATCAACCTGTAAAGTTGAACACCAATTTACTTCTCAAATTATTTTGGTTTACAATTTTATTTTATAATATTTAATTGAAACATAAGCTAAAAATTATGTAGTACAATTCTTTTGAAAAACAATTTAGGTTGACTTGTGCGGAAGTTGTGTTCATTGAACTTTCGTACAAGACAAAATATGATTATTAAACAATATTTAATTATTTATAATTTCATAAATATGCAATTCAAATAATTAAGGGGAATAAATAATATGCAACGTTTCGTCTAGAGTATTGGCCCTTATGTTGTTGTTAGTGTATTGTTGGTAGTGTGTATATAACTCGCGCGGCAAATAAAAGCTTGCGCAACACTGGCATAAATGCATATGTATGTACATACATTTTTACAGATAAATAACACCATATTAGTTCTGACGCATGGTTTTCTATATATGAGATCGAAATGCTGGATACATGAGTGTAATTAAAATATTTACCCTTGACAACGAAAATTTAAATTTTAGTAAAAAATATATAATATACATCTGTATAATATTTATTCAAAATTTAATTTTACAATATTTTATCTGAGTTAGTTTATATTAATATTTAACTTTAAATTTCTTTTTTGTTGGAGTTACTTTGCTTGAGATATCCTTTTTTTTCAATTATTGAATTAAAAGCAAGATTCTCTAATCCATATGTTTTTTCTCGCAATTCCTCGAGTTAAAAAAATATTTTTTCTCGCAATTCTGTCATTTGTTCATCGAAATACATTTTTAATGGCATTTCTCTATGAGATATCATATTTTGAAGTGTCTTATTAATAATTTCAATTTTTTCATCAAGTTTCTTGAGCTGCTGTTTTGATAAAGTTATTATATATTGTTGTAATTGACTGATATCCATTCCTATGTAATGTTTATTAATAGCGTCTTTTTCTTGTGAAGGAAACGAAATATTTTATTTTGCACTTCGATATTGTTATTTTTATCCAAGAGAATTCCAACGACTTAACGAATTTTTCTTTTTCCGGTGTTAATAATATTGCTTGAGCTATTACCAAATTTATTAATAGGCATATTGTGTCCTGTTCCTTCTAATATCATTAATAATCTGAACCTAACAATAAACATATATATATATATATATATATATATATATATATGTGTGTATATATATATATATATATATATATATATATATATGTATATATATATATATATATATATGTGTATATATATATATATATATATATGTGTATATATATATATATATATATATATATATATATATATATATATATGTATATATATATATATATATATATATATGTATATATATATATATATATATATATATATATATATATATATATATATAATGAATGAATAATTGCAATTTTCATATCGATCGATATTTCTTTCCGCAAAATTTTCCTTTCCGTGCGGAATCAATAATACCACCCATTAACTCTGGTTTCGCCAATATCTACAGCTGATTAACGTTATTAATAAGACCTTTTATATATGTATAAGCATGTTAATGTTCGATGTTTGAATATTTTTGGACAAGTGTAAATTTTCAATACATGAATCTTTAAGCTGATCCGGCATAACGTACGAGTATTTAATGTTAACATACCTCTTCATTGTTTTTTTTTGTATATTTAAATTTAAAACATAACATAATTACAATTTGGAAAAAGTTTAAATTAATACAGTTATACTTCCAATGTTATAGATAGTAATACGTTAAATACATACTGATAAAAAGTTAAAAAATGTTATATTGACATTAAATACGTTAGACCGGATTAGCTTAAAAAGATTCTTCATATATTGTTAATTTTCTTTCGTTGTTATTCTGTTAAACC
The DNA here is from genome assembly GCA_963675445.1 of Linnaemya vulpina. Classification (NCBI taxonomy): domain Eukaryota; kingdom Metazoa; phylum Arthropoda; class Insecta; order Diptera; family Tachinidae; genus Linnaemya; species Linnaemya vulpina. Next base: position 74,294,264 of record OY776276.1, on the reverse strand, counting down.
CATTATCTTTCTTTTATTATTAAATTTGTTTTGATATACAGGGCACTGTTTATCATTGGTCCATCTAGACTAGGGATGCCCAGCTCATGAAACAATTGTTTGGAGAGAACTCACACATATTCTTATGCTTGCTCTTTTATTTAGGTCGTTGACAAGTGTACATGTTTAGCGAATGCTTTGTTGCTTTTTTTTTGAGGTCACACTCAAAAAATGTTGTGCGGCCATTCAATGAAATGTTAATGCTCTTTCATTTAGTTCTCAATGTGTAAATATGTATGCAAAATCGCTATATTGTCAACACCATTACTTTAAGTAACCACTAATACATAGGTAATAATTTAAAAGTAATTAGATAAGTTAGCTCGTTATTTTTTAGATATACTGAGTTCGCCATATTGGATGCACAACGAGGTCGTCACAAGAAAAAATATAAAACTTTTATATTAACAGACTGACGGAGTTTTATTTAAACATAATAAAAAGCAAGGGCCTTTTATTACATGGTGTCAGAAGTGGGATATACATTGAAATAAGTATTCTGTCATTTCCCAGGAAAAGAACAAATTAATTCTCATCAACAAGAACACCACGTGAAAATGGCATCGAATGATCGTCTGCCTTCAGAGTTGGATTGTACAAACTTAGCCAACGAGTGGCCCGACTGGAAGCGGAATTTTTTAGTCTACATGATTGCCAGTGGAAAGGACAAGGAACCAGAAGATACCAAAATTGCAAATCTCATTTGGTTAATCGGAAGTGATGGTGCTAACATCTATAACACTTTGTTCCCGAATGATGGAACAAAAAATTCGATATTAGGTACCATTACAGTGGGTACAAATGTTACTCAGCGTACACTTAATGATGTCCTACTGAAATTCGATGGACATTGTTTACCACAGCGAAATATCGCAATGGAGTCATACAAGTTTAATGTTATTTCCCAAAAAGAAGGTCAATCGTTTATGGAATTTGAAACCGAATTGCGAACTCAATTGCGTTATTGCGCATATAAATGTGAATGCGGCAAACTATATGAGGATCGAATGTTACGCGATCGGATCATTGTGGGGGTCCATGACAAGAAGCTTCAACTCAAACTTTTGGATGGCCGTGATGAACAATTGTGTCGAGTCATTGAGATGTGCAAAACGCATGAGGCCGCGAACTCAAACAAAAGTATACTGGATGCCAAACAGCCGGTAGTTTATGCACTGAAAACCGACGACCATACTAAACCAGTCACTAAAGATTGTTTTAACTGCGGGGGCTCTTGGACTGCTAGTCATGTAAAGGAATGCCGAGCTAAAGACGCCCCGTGCTATTTCTGTCAGAAGAAAGGTCATTTCCAACGCATGTGTCGTAAGCCAAAAAAAACCATCAACAGGAAATGAAACCGCTAGTGCCAAACAGAAAGTAGCTGAACTCAACTGGAGCGATGTAGTAGGTAAACATAACAATAGGATACTATTAGAAAAAAACATAGTAAGTAAAAAAAATATTCTTAGGTTAAATACAATAGCAGCGGTGACTAAGCAGTGGACCAAGAACTATAGAGTAGGAAACAGATTAGTTACGTTTAAATTGGACACTGGGGCGGATATGAATTGTATACCAGTTGACATTGTTAAGGAATTAGGAATTGAAGTATATGATACGAATAGAAATATTTCAGTTGTGGATTACAATAATAATAGAATAAAGATTTTTGGTTTTTGTAGTATTAAGTGTGTAGAAACTATTTCGGGGATTGGGAAAATTGCTGAATTTGTTATTGTTGATCGGAGTCGTGAACCTATACTCGGATTAGAAACTTGTCAAGAATTTGGATTGGTAAAGCGTGTAGATGCTAATGGTTGTGAATATATGGGGTCGAAGGAAGTATTCATGGATAGATACGCGGATGTTTTTCGGGGAGTGGGGAAATTTCCGAAAACTTTTTCGATTTCATTGAGGGAAGATTCTCATCCAGTATTACACTATAGGAAAAGGGTACCAGACTCTTTGTTAGATAAACTAAGGGGTGAATTAGAACGAATGGTGAATGAGGGTATAATTGTTCCCGTTGATTACCCAACAGATTGGGTAAATAATTTACAAATAGTTGAAAAGACGAATGGTGAGCTTCGTATTTGCTTGGACCCGAAGCCATTGAATAATTGTATTAAGCGCGAGTATTTTTTGATCCCTACATTAGATGACCTAGCTTCAAAATTAGTAGACAAAAGTGTTTTTTCTGTGTTAGATTTAAAAAGTGGGTTCTGGCACATGGAGCTGGACAAAAGGAGTTCGGATTTAACAACATTTCTAACTCCTTTTGGAAGGTTCAGATTCATTCGAGTGCCATTTGGTCTCAACTGTGCGCCAGAAATGTTTCAACAGGAAATGGTCCGAATTTTTGGGGACATAAAGGAAGTTCTGGTATACTTTGACGATGTCGCAATTTGCGCTGCTAATGGGGAGGAACATGATAGGATTATGGAAATGGTTATGAGTAGGGCTAGGGCGAATAACATAAGATTTAACCCGGATAAGATTCAATATAGGCAAAGGGAAATAAAATTCATGGGAAATATTATTTGTGAGGGAAGAATGAAAGCTGATTTAAAATATCGGGATGCTATGTTGAGAATGAAAAGACCTGAGAATAAGGCAGATGTTTTGCGATTTTTAGGTATTTTAAAATATTTGGCAAGGTTTATTCCAAATCTTTCAAGGCAATCCGCTGAATTGCGGAAGTTAACGCATAATAATGTAGAATTTCAATGGACGGGTACACATGAAAGGGAGTTTGAAAATTTATTGGGAATAGTTACGGCTGAGCCAGTATTGGCTATATTTGATCCAAAGGCACCTGTAATAGTGCAGACGGATGCGTCCAAGGACGGACTGGGGTGTGTCATTATCCAAAATGGTCATCCTGTGATTTTTGCTTCGAGAACTCTGAGTAAAAGTGAACAGAAATGGGCTCAAATCGAGAAAGAACTTTTGGCAATTGTGTTCGCTTGTCAGCGCTTTCATTTTTTCTTATATGGGCGGGAGTTTACTGTGGAGTCAGACCACAAGCCATTGGAAGCGTTAATAAAACGCGACATAGATGATGTGACGATGCGACTTCAGCGCATGCTTATGTTTTTATTAAAATATCCATTAATGAAAATCGTCTATAAACCAGGCAGGGAATTATTATTGGCTGATTGTTTGTCGAGGGCACAATTGCCAGATGTTATGGAGTTGGAAGAACTTTCTGGCGTGATTCACTCGGTAACATAATCAGTTTGTTTAACGCCAGAAAATTACATGTACTATCAGGAAATCTTAAAAGGGGATAGCGCCACGGATTTGTAATTATGTTGTAAATGGATGGCCCGGATTTCACAAACTTGACGAGTTGAGTCAGTTGTTCTACAAGCTCAAGTCTGAATTACACGTGGAAGATGGTTTATTATTCTTAAATCACAGATTAGTTGTACCGACTGAAATGCAGCGCAGGATGACAATTTGGCTTCATTCACCCCATCTTGGTATAGAAAAAACGCTTGCCAGGGCAAGAAAACTTTATTACTGGCCTGGTATGAATAAACAGATTAGAGATTTAGTGACTGCCTGTAGAGTCTGTGAAGGATTTAAAAGAAATAATCAAAAGGAACCATTGCTTCAGGATGAGATTCCGAATTATCCATTTCATATAGTAGCAATGGATCTTTTCGATTATGCTGGTCGCACGTATATATCAGTGTTTGACGCGTATTCAAACTTCCTTGTTTCTTTACCTATTCACAAAAAGACGTCTGCGCATGTCATAAATACTATTTGCCGAATATTTAATCATTTGGGATACCCGACTGTAATTAGGTGCGATAATAGTCCGTTTGGATCTGGGGAATTCTCGAAATTTTCTGCGAATTACAATGTACAATTTAGATTTTCAAGCCCAAGATATCCACAAAGTAACGGACTAGCGGAAAAGGGAGTCTCAATTGCGAAGAATATCCTTAGGCGCTGTGTTAAGACAGGTGAGGAAAACCAATTTCAGTATCGACTCCTAGAATACAACACAACCCCATTGGCAGATATGCGTGTTACTCCATCTGAATTATTTTTTGGAAGGCTTGTTAAAACAAAATTACCAATTGCTGGTTCACTTCTTAAACCGAACAACGTCAATCAACAGGAAAATAGACACAGAATTGAGAGCAAAAGGGAAAAGCAAAGGTACTGTTATGATAGGAGTGCTAGACCTTTGTCAAAGTTGCAGGACGATGAATTAGTTCTATTTAAGAAAGATGGGAAGGAATGGCACTATGGTAGGATAGTATCGGCTTACAATGATAGGTCATATATTGTTAAAGATAGCTTTGACAACCATTTTAGGCGGAATAGACGATTTATTGTGAGAACAAAGAATGATGATTTTAATGCTGTAATGTGAGGAGGGTGGTACGGAATCGCGGGGTGAGATTACAGACGTCAGCCCATCACCAGGGGAGGTTTGTGACAATAGTACAACCGAGGGTACAGGTAGCAGAAACGAGCCAGTTGTTTCAAGGGGGGCCTCTGCCCCTATCGAAATGAATCCTGAAACCACTGGTTCACACATTAGTGGCGATAGCGCTAACAGTGAGAATTCCAGCGGACCTACAATAACCAGAAGTGGTCGGACTGTGAGACCGCCACTTAGATTTGGTAGAGACTATGGGGTTGATTCTTTGTCCACATGCTAGCCACTTTAATTTTTACAAATCTTACTAAAACTTATTATATGTTATCATTAAAAAAAAAATAAAATAAAAAAAAAATAATAATAAAAAAAACAAAAAGCGTGTAAATATGTATGCAAAATCGCTATATTGTCAACACCATTACTTTAAGTAACCACTAATACATAGGTAATAATTTAAAAGTAATTAGATAAGTTAGCTCGTTATTTTTTAGATATACTAAGTTCGCCATATTGGATGCACAACGAGGTCGTCACAAGAAAAAATATAAAACTTTTATATTAACAGACTGACGGAGTTTTATTTAAACATAATAAAAAGCAAGGGCCTTTTATTACACAATGAACAAGCGATGATTGCGCATGCGTAGCGGCTGTTTTTATATTTTTATTATTATATGATTACAATCATTTATATAAGATTCACAATTGCTCTTTTATTTTTCGAGAACATTTTTTGATTTTTTATAATGAATTATACTAATAAATTGTTTTGTTTTTGTTAAACAAAATTTATGCGCAATATAAGTGACTCTTTTGATTTTAAATTTAAAAAAATAAGTTGAATTATTTTATTTAAAAATATGTACATACATATATTAATTGTTTGCTTCTTAATATCTTAATATAATTTTTCTGTTTTTCAATCTCTTACTAACATATACATTAAATACATTCTCTCAATTTGTCTTTTTTCTCTTCCTCACTAATACAAAAGAAAAAATTTTTTGGGCATCACTGATGTAAATACATAAATTCTCTCAATTTGTTTTTCTCTCTTACTCACTAATATACAAGAAAAAATTTTTTGGGCATCACTGATCTAGACCAGTTTTACGCACCACTACATAAACACATTTACAATGTATTTGAAGCAGCGAAAGAACTGAACAGGGTTGGAAAAGTCTATACTGTTTACTTCTCATATGGATTGAAATTTTACAATAATTCAACACATAAACATACGTTTGTGTAGGAGAAACATTCTGTATTTGATAGTTAGAAGTGGAAAAATTTATTTCAATTACTTTATGACACAAAGTGATATAAATCAATATATCCATACTAACTAGTTAACGCATTAACAAACAATATACATAAGTTATCCATCTGTGCTACTCATAATTTGTTTGAAGAAACTCAAAGAGCGCTAGAGAAACAATTTGTTGTTTACATTATACATGTTTCAACAACAGAATATCCTGCGCAAGCAGAATTTGTTTTCCTATCGCGCGAAATATATTAAGAGTATTTCTTTACATTAAAAAAATATCAACCTGTAAGGTTGAGCACCAATTTATTTCTCAAATTATTTTGTTTTACAATTTTATTTTATAATGTTTAATTGAAACTTAAGCTAAAAATTATTTAGTACAATTCTTGTGAAAAACAATTTAGGTCGACTTGTGCGGAAGTTGTGTTCATTGAACTTTCGCACAAGACAAAATATGGTTATTAAACAATATTTAATTATTTATAGTTTTATAAATATGCAATGTAAATAATTAAGGGGAATAAAAAATATGCAACGTATCTTCTAGAGTATTGGCCCTTATGTTGTTGTTAGTGTATTCTTGGTAGTGTGTATATAACTCCTCCCTGCCCAGTTTGAAACGTAGGGACAGAAGGAACTGAAGGGACTGTAGCTTCATCCAGGATTATTTGCTTAGTTGTCAATGTGTATACTCTTCTCAGGATAAAAATGGTCACTCCAATGATAATTACCCATATAAAAGATTCAATTAGGTTCTGCAAATCTATACTTGATGATATTGAAGTAATTTCGATTTGCTGGTTGAGAGGTAATTGTTTACATTTCGGTTGAAGCGTAAATTTCTGAAGTTGACACTGGGGCAATATATACGTCGTCCCAGAATGTGTTGATGTTGTCACTATAACTTATGTTTTTTATATACACTTCACAGTGTTTGTAATGTACCACTCCTGTTCCCTTCAACGAGTGGTTATTGATTTTGCAAATGGTCTCGATTTGTGTTTTAGGTATCTCTATGAGTAGAATTAGATTAAGTTCTGGTTGCCAAATTGATTGTGTTTCGCCGATGTCGTTGATAACACACTTTGCATCTTGGTTCTTAAAAAGATGGCCAATACAACTAGAGTTCGCGGTTGCTTCTTCATTTTTAAATTTTGAACAATAAAAGGTATTTTCTATTTTTGAACATTTTTCTGATAAATATATGATTTTAAATTCATTAAACATTAAGTAAGGTTCTGTAATAATAATCTTAGTTTTATTAATAGGTAAGGGGATTACGTGATAAAATTTGTAGGGTGTTGGATCTAAACATTAAAAATTGTATTAGATTCATTGTAATAAGCTTGCAGCCCAAGCAACTCGTATATATTTTCTATGGATTTAGTTTTAATAGATTCGTTTTCAAAATGTAGGCTAATCTGTTCTATTTCTTCTGGATACAAAGTTAGTTTAGGAATTATATTAAGTTTAGCTAAAATAATTGCTTCTGAGATGTCATTAATATGACTTGTTAGTATGTCAATATTGTAATTAATTTGATTAAGGTACTGTATTTCTCTAATTGAGTTTTCTGTGCTCTTTACTATATAGTTAGTATGATTTGCATGCCTATTTAGGAAGAGTTCAATAGTTTCTTGTACCTCATTTATATGATTAGTTATGTTAGAAAACCTTTCTACCATATTTAAGTTAAATTTGTGTTCTTTTGTCATAGTGTTCTAAAGCTTTATTTGGTTAGATTTGAGTTTTTCAATTTTATTATTTATTTCTTCAGCGCGTCATACGCGTCCATATTTCCTGTGATAAATTTAATTGCGTGACCAACCTCATCAATTAAACCACGTTTACTGCGTTTAGTCATTAAACTATTTAATTTTAATTTCAATTCTCTAAGTTTTATCTTGCTGGTGTCAGTGTAAATTTTCGTTGAGCTATTTCTTTCGAAGATTTTAAGAGTATTGTTGATATTGTCGATGTTTTCGACAATGTGAATAAGCTACAGCAATGTGAATAAGATTGCTGTAGCCTGTCACTTGTCTTGCTGGTCCGAGATCTATTGGTAAGATACCTTTGTTATTGGTTAGGTCTCGAATCTCAATATATTCTGCCGTAATTAGAGCGGCCCTAAAAAGAAAAGGTTTTTTGTTTCTTTTTAATTCGGGATTTATGTATTTTCTGATTGTTAGTAGTAATTGTGTGTAAGTTATCATCCTTTACTTTATATATAGAAAATCTGTAAGTAATTTTATTGCGTCTGCAGTTTTTTCTATATACTGTTTCATTATTTTGCCTAGATTCAGGATCTTCTCTAAATTTATTTAATTTGTTTGTACGATTAAGAGCGGATAACTCTAATTTTGTTTTGATTTTGGGGTATAATGTTTCCTGGAATTCGTTAAGTTTTCTCAAATATTCGTGTTCATTATTGCGTTTCAAATCCCTGGCGAATTTGTATGTTCGGCCATGGAAGAGCTCGAAAGGTGGTAATTTAGTGGTGGTATGCACAGAGTTATTGTATGTTAATACAACCTCTGTAATCAATTCTTCATGATCAACATCTAATCTGCAGGTTTTTTTCTCTTCAAGAATTAGTCTATAAATTTCAGTGAATGTCGAGTGGAGTCTCTCAACAGGTGAGTTACTACTAGTTTGTTGAAATGAAATGAAGTGCAACTCAATATCATATTGTCTACAAAATTCCTTGAAAATATTACTTGAAAATTCCGATCCTTGGTCACATACAATTTTTTTAGGGATCCCGTATGAACTCAGGAATGATTTGAGTGATTTGAGTACTGTTATACTATTCCGGTTCTCAAGCAAGTAGGCTGCTGCGAATTTTGAAAATTGATCAATAATTGTTAGATTTTGTTTACTGTTTATCGTATATATGTCAATGTGAAGAATGTCTAGTGGCTTAGAAGGTGTTTCCAGGAGACGAAATTTTATCTTGGGAGGTTGTCTGTCGTATTTTAGAGTTTGACACCGATCACAATTATTGATAGTCTTAGTAATTAATTCTTTCATATATGGAAAATAATATTTTCTTTTCAGATGTTCGTAACACTCAACAATTCCGCGGTGATTACTATTTTCGTGGTATTCCTTTATCAATTTTTCCTGATCATCGTTTTGCCTAATGTCCTCCAGAATTTCTGTGCACCTTAATAATTTGAATAGTTTACTGTGTGAAAAATATTTTGAATAAGTTTTAAATATGTCATCATCAGTATATATTACTGTTAGCCTGTTTGGTGGAAAAAATTGTTTGAATATATCGGTCATTATTAGTTCACTAAAACTATGTCGCCCAATTATTCGTCTATGTCTGTTTCTAAAAATAGTTTCTAAAGTCATGGGACTTCCTAGTTCTGTTTTCTCAAGAACCACCTGCAAATTAAATTCGTTGAGTGGTCTTTCGGATATGGGGATGCCGTCGTCGAGGTTCTCGTCAGAAGAATGTATTGTGGTACCCTGTGTGTCTTGGTTTGAAGCAATATCGTTAGTGTTAATATCCATGTGATTTACGTCGATTTTTACTCTACTAAGGGCGTCGTTGTGTTTTGCGCACCCTTTTTATAGTCTCCATCTAACTAATTTAGAGTTCGGGTCCTTAAGACTTATTATCCACGTTAAAGGACGATGATCGGTAACAATTTTAAGTTTTCGACCGTACAAGTATGGTCTAAAATATTTAGTGGCCCATACTATTGCCAGCAACTCCTTCTCAATTGTAGAGTAGTTGATTTCTGAATCGCACAGTGTGCGACTGGCATAGCATATCGGCTTATCACTGCCAATTGCTCCTTGTGATAATATGGCGCCTATAGCAAATCCGCTGGCATCTGTAGTAAGAATGAATGGTTTACTAAAGTCAGGATACTGCAGGATTGGGTTATTAGATAATAAATTTTAGCATGTTTCAAAAGCATTCATATAATTCTGGTTGAAATCTATTTTGCCATCCTTCTTGAAGCACATTGTCAGAGGTTTTACTTCGCGAAGTCTTTGATAAACTTCCGGTAGTACCCGTCCAAGCCCAGAAAGGATTTAATTTCTTTTGGTGTCGTCGGAATTGGGAAATTTTTTATTGCATCTAATTTTGCAGGATTTGGTTTGATGCCATCCGTTGAAACAATATGTCCTAGGAATGAGATTTCCTTTCTCAAAAATTCTGACTTGTCCATCTGTATTTTGAAATTGGCCATCTTCAATCTTTCAAAAACCTGCCTTAAGTTGTGGATGTGCTCGTCTAATGACGTAGAAAATATAATAATGTCGTCGAGATAGACAAGACAGATTTTACCTACAAGGTCTCCCAAGACATTGTCCATGACCCTCTGGAAGGTAGAGGGTGCGTTTTTAAGATCGAAGGGCATCCTTATATATTCATAGTGCCCACCCTCGACTGTAAACGCGGTTTTTTGGGTATCCTTTGGCTCCATTTCGATCTGGTGGAACCCGCTGGTGAGATCCAGAGTCGAAAAGCACATACATTTCTCCAGCTTATCCAGAATATCTGAAATATTCGGTAGTTGGTATCTGTCTGATACTGTCTTCTCGTTTAATTTCCTGTAGTCGATGACAAGCCGCCATTTTTGTTTCTCACTGGCATCTTGTTTCTTAGGGACTACCCAAACAGGAGAGCTCCAAGGTGAATATGATGGTTTAATTATGCCTTGTTCTAACATATGCGCTATTTGTTTACTAACTTCTTCCTTATGAATATAAGGATAGCGATATGACTTTGTGTAGATTGGGATATCATCTGTTGTTTGTATGGTGTGTTTGATTTGATTTGTGAACGTAAGATTCTGGTTATCTTTATAAAATACTGAGTTATACTGATGACAAAGTTTGAGGAGAAGTTTCTGCTCTTCCGTGTTTAAATGGTCTGTCTTAAAAAAAGGTTTTGTATTTTCTTCCTTATAATTCGCTACATACTCTGGGTTAATACAATTGCGTTCTACATAATTTAAGGAATTATAAGGTTCTACTTTTAGAGGTTGTTCGAGATGTAGTATCTGATCGTAGCTTGACTTACTTACTACTTCCATATTACTTTGCCAATTATTTGCATTGCAAATACCTTCAGAAATCTCAAGTTCCTTCGAGATATTTGTTTGTCTAATAAAGATCTCATCCTTTTCTACATTAACAGGAAGTTTCAAAATGATTTTAGAGTTAGCTGGTATTATGTATTTGTGCGATGTTGTGGTAGGTTTCAGGACGCATAGCGCGAATTGTTGCACCCAAAGGATCCTTATGTCCGCCTAAAAATGCGTTTAAGCACATTTCCGAAAATATATCTTTTCTTGAATTATTTACTTTTTGGTCTCTTTCGTTGATGAGGACATTATTTAAGAGTGCAGCTTGAATTTCTATTACATCTGCGTGAAACTGTTCGAGAGTACGATCAGTTTGTCGGATGTTATAGAGATTATCTGATTAGTGTCGTTTCAGTCCTTTTATCTGCAAAAGCGGATATCAAATTGTTTTTAATTTCATTCCAGTCCAATTGTGTCAAGTATGTGTTTAGAAGCTCGTTCGCTGATCCTATGATTTTATTCCTAATAGTCCTAATTAATATTTGTCCGTAAGGTGTCTGTTCCGAACCTTTTAGAAATAAAAGAATTTCTTCTACATTTGTAATAAAATCATACAAAAGACGAGGATTCCCGTCGAAGCTTGGAAGATCCTTAATAACGTCCGGTATTCTCAATGAATTAAAAATATCCTGCATGTTTGGTGAATTTTGATGGTGATTCTGTGGTACTGTATTAGAAGAGGGTTCGTTTAGATATAAATCTTGGTTTTGCATTTCTTCAGTTATAGACTCGAATAGTGTTTTTCTGAGGATTGTGTTTTAGTTATAGTTTCAAGGCTTGTTGACTTTTTTATTTTGTAGGTTAGATAAGGCTGCAGTTTTTGCCTTTCTTTTGAACATTAGCGTGTATTATATATAAAAAATTATTTATATAGATATATATATTTATAATTTTTTTTATAATAATAATAACTTATTTCTAATGGCTTACAAATAGAATAAAAATGGGGCTGGAGTCCACATGGAGAAATAGATTGATGCCTTTTCGGAGGTTCACAGTTGTAAATGAATTAAAATCCAACGGCTTCGATTTTGGAGAACCTTGATTAAGTTGTTCTGTCTGGTATTAACGGAGATATTCCCTCCCCGTTGTTGATTTGTAGTAAAGGGTTGTATTTGTCTAACTGAGATATGTCCTTCCCGTTTTTGTTTTCTTGTTTGTTGACGGTGATATCCTTTCACCGTTTTTTTTATGGCTTTAATTTTGTCTTCTTTTTTTTATAACTGTTTTTCTGTCCAATTTTTGGAATTTGCTCTTTTTTATGTTTGTATTTACTATTTACTTCTTTTTGAAGTTTTTTTTTGTTTTATTTAACGATGATATTCCCTCACCGTTTTAATTTTTCTTAATACTATTATTTTTTGTTTTTAACGATGATATTCCTTCACCGTTTTAATCTTTCTTAATACAATTTTTTTTTAACGATGATACTCCTTCACCGTTTCTATGTATATATTTTTTTGTTTTATTTTTTTTATTTTTAACGGAGATATGCCCTTCCCGTTCTATTTAACAATGTATATTTATTTTTTTATCCTTTGTTTCTTTAGGATAC
>OY776276.1:74274384-74279384 GCA_963675445.1 Linnaemya vulpina | reverse complement strand
TTTTGCTATCCTTCTTGAGGCACATTGTCAGAGGTTTTACAATCTTTGCGAAGTCTTTGATAAACTTTTTCTACAAGCGCTCCGTGGAAATTTTATTATTTCTTAAATTAAATAAGTTCATTAAAATAAAATACTTTTTTTCAATAAATATATAACAATATACTGCGATTTTGTGAAATAAAATTTATAGAGCTCGTAGCTTAAAAACCACGCACAAAAGTTGCTTGCAATGCAAATTGCTGGTAAAGGAAGAAGAGGAAGACTTTATTGAGTGCGACAAATGTAATCAAGTTTATCATGTAATATGTACATCATTAGACAAATGTAAATATGAATATTTTCTCAACAATGAAAGCTAAGAGTTTGTTTGTCATTTATGTGATAACGGTGGTACCATTAATGTAGAATTAAAACAGATTAAAGAAGAATCGAAAAAATTTGACCAATTGTCCAGTCTGCAAGATGCGATGAATTTGATGTCAAAACAGTTTGCTGGGATTTTGCATAGTGTTGCAAAAACAAAAAGAATTTGGAAATAATAAAAAAGGAGAATAAACAATTAAAGGCAGAAGTGGAATATTTTAAAAATTCTGTAAAAGTTTTGAACAATCAAAAAGTTAAAAATGACTGTTTAATCAGAGGAGTTGAGGCTACTGATAAAGATTCTCTACTTGATACAGTGTTGAAAATTTCAAGTGATGCTGGTGTGGTTATAAAACCTGAATGCATTGATGATGCTTATTTTATTAAAAATAGACATAACCCAACAAATGCAAAACAACAGGTTGTTGTCAAGTTTAACTCTAAGCAAGCAAAAGGAACATTTTTGTCGATTAAACCCAAACTTAAGGAAAATGAAAGCATGAAAAATGTGTTTGTTAATGACTTTTTAAGCAAAGAAACTTTAACACTATTAAATTACGCAAAATCGTTGCATATCGTGCTGTGTACGTTGTTGGAGGAAGAGTTTTTATAAAGAAAAATGAGCTATCAAAACCAAGAATTATCAGATGTGAATCAGATGTGTATGAACTTTTGTTAGGAGCAAGAACAAAGAAGTCAACGGGACGCAGATCTCAACAAGCTGCAGGCCATGATGAAGATAAAATTTATTTATCCTCATAACTATAAGTATTTAACATTTAGTATTCAACGCTGTTTTAATTTTCTCATTATGCATAAAATTCATTATTTTTCTGATATAGATTCTTTTCACCATTCAGTAAATTATTCAAAACCATTTTTTAGCATTATATCAATTAATATGAGAAGTATTTCTTCAATTAGTAAATTCAACAAATTTAAAAGTATTATTAGCACATTTCCACGTCTACCCCATATAATTTCTGTACAAGAAACTTGGTTTCAAAAAGATTTAGTACAATTATACAATATTTCCGGTTACATTCCTATACATTGTTGTCCTACTGACGGTTACGGAGGAACTTCTATTTTTCTGAGTTGTGATTTACAATATCAAATTGAAACTTGCTCAAGCAAAGATTATATTCATGTTATTGCACTAACCATAGACTGCACTAAAATAAATGGCAAAAGTTTAAAAATAGTATCATTTTATAGATCACAAAAGTGCTTAATAAATACGTGTTTACCTCTTCTTGAATATAATCTTCAAAGCTATGGACGCTGTCCATGTATAGTACTAGGTGATTCCAATATTGACTGTCTAAACGAATTATTGTCCGCTGAGCTATTGTGTTTATTAAACAACTATGATTTTGAAAACTGTCACTCAGTAGTAACGCGACCTGAGAGCCAAAAATGTATTGATCATGTCTACAGTAATATTAGCAACTACTTACGAATCGATAGTGTGGAGTGTGATCTATCCGATCACAACTTTATATTTTGTGTTATTAATATGGAGAAGCAAATCAAGGAGTATATAGAAGCAGTTCGTTTAAAGTGTAATTATGATGATTTTAAGATGTATGTCCAAGAAAATTTACAAATGATATGTGAAAATTTACGAATGAATGATCCATCAGAGGACACAAACTCATTAATATCATGTCTTAAGAATGGTGTGGAGCACTGTACTGTTAGGAGGGAAACAAAGATTAAAATTAATAGACTATAAAAATAGTCTTTTGAAAACTAGGAGGAAAAGGCCGAGAGATCTTGTTATAGGTGAAAAATTACGAAGAATAAGCGCAGTAATTAAAAAAGCTGTGCGTGAGTCAATGAATAACTTTTATACTGACACTTTGAGCAAGACTAGTCAAAATCCTAGAAAGTGTTGGAAGTTCTTAAATAATACGCTTGGTCGGGCGTCTAATGAATCAATTAAATTAAATGACGCTAATGGTGAACTAGTTATAGATGATTCAATAAAAGCTGAGTCATTAAACAAACATTTTCTCGAATCAGTTAAAACAATAAGATTGCAAATAGCTGTCACTGATTCCTGTAACTCCTTGCTTACGTTGACTCAACACAGTGGTCGGTTTGAGTTCTTTAGCTCTAGTCTTAACGAAGTATACAATGTAATATCAAATCTTTTACCTAGTAAAAGTGCAGGTCATGACAACATATCTCCTAGACTTCTGTTAACCTGCATTGATGAGCTAATACCATTTATAGTAAATATTCTTAACAATATTGTAAATACAAGCATTTATCCAAATATTTTGAAAATACATAAAGTAATCCCAATTCCAAAGGAAAACAATTTTTGTATGCTTAAAATGTATCGATCTATAGCTGTGTTCTCGGTAATCAACAATTTCTTTGAGAGAATCTTATATAACCAATTATCAAACTACTTGCTAAATCAACATTTATGAAATCATATCCAATATGGATTCAGAAAAGGTTGTGGCACAGAGGAGGCAGTCGTTAATGTGGTAAATTTTATCTGCAAGGGACTTGATGATGGGCGCAAGGGCGTATTAGGTGTTTTTTATGATTTGTCTAAAGCTTTTGATCTAATAGATCACGATATATTATTAATCAAACTACGATATTATGGCATATGTGGCAGGAATTTGGCACTTTTCAAAAGTTATCTTACCAACCGTAAACAATTTGTTCAAATTAATTCACATAAAAGTTTTATTGGTTCTGTTGAATGTGGTGTTCCACAAGGTAGTGTTTTGGGCCCGCTTTTATTTATAATCTATCTTAAGGATATAAAAAATCTTTATTTAACTGGGACACTATTCATATACGCAGACGATATTAGCTTATTTTATCCCTTTAAGGATGAGAAAGTAGCAAAGGTGTACATGGAACGAGATGCAGCTCTATTGGCCGAATTTGTCAGAATTAACAAACTAGTATTAAACGCTTCCAAAACAAAAATGGTTAGATTCACACCATGCAATCAAGGGAACAGCGATTTAAGCATTTTCGTTGATGGAGATAAAATTAGTGAAGTATTTTCTGTTAAGTACTTAGGCATACAATTGCAAAGTAATCTCTCTTGGTCTCAGCATATTCAAAACCTTAAATCAAAGACAGCCTGTGCTACTGGCCTTTTATACAAATTTAAAAATAAATTTAATCGTGAAACCAAGCTAATGATTTATAATGGCATAATACAAAGCAATTTCAACTAATTAGCTATTTTGTACGGTTGGAAAAAAACGACTGCTACGTATTCAACTTATTTATTGTATAATGTGGAGTTTAATACAATTTTGCCAATCCATGGCATTTATAAAACCCAACTAATGCTGTATGTTTTCAAGTGTGTGCACCATATTGGACATCACTCAGTGCAATTTCACTGGAACCAATCATTGTTCAACACACGTAATAGCAACAATTTAGCTGTTGCTAGATGTAGATTAGAATTAACCAAGCAGCGTATCGAGCATATGGGTACACGTGAATTTAACAATCTCAATCTCAACCTCATCAATTAAAAATATTAAACAGAGTGTCAGTTTTTAGAAATTCTTTAAAAAGCTATCTACTATCTAACATTGAAGAACTTCTCACATAGACTACTTCCTACTTATCTTTTAGAATTAAATTGTACAAATGTAAATAAGTATATACATGCATGCATATGTATGAGTATGTATGTATGTATGTATGTATGTATGTATGTATGTATGTATGTATGTGTGTATATATGTATGTGTGTATATATGTGTGTATGTGTACATATATATATGTATATATATATGTATATATATATATATATATATATATATATATATTTATATTTATATATATTTATATATATTATATTATATATATGTATGTACATATATGTATGTATATATATATATAAATTTTATATACATACAATCTTAATTAATATTTTGAATTTCTTGTTTTATTTCTTTTGTAAATATTGTAATATATACTTAAGTTTTGTTGCCAGCTTGCCTCAATAATGCCTTTAAGGCGCTGAGGTCTATGATCAATATGAATTGTATTTATAAATGAAATAAATAATTGAATTGAAAAAAAAACTTCCGGTAGTACCCGACCAACCCCAGGAAGGATTTAATTTCTTTTGGTGTCTTCGGAATTGGGAAATTTTTTATTGCATCTAATTTTGCAGGATTTGGTTTGATGCCATCCGTTGAAACAATATGTCCCAGGAATGAGATTTCCTTTCTCAAAAATTCTAATCTGTCCATCTGTATTTTGAAATTAGCCATCTTCAATCTTTCAAAAACCTGCCTTAAGTTGTGGATGACAGACAGATTTTACTTACAAGGTCTCTCAAGGCATTGTCCATGACCCTCTGGAAGGTAGAGGGTGCGTTTTTAAGACCGAAAGGCATCCTATATATTCATAGTGCCCACCCTCGACTGTAAACGCGCGTTTTTGGGTATCCTTTGGCTCCATTTCGATCTGGTGGAACCCGCTGGCGAGATCCAGAGTCGAAAAGTACATATATTTCCCCAGCTTATCCAGAATATCTGAAATATTCAGTAGTTTGTATCTGTCTGATACTGGAGAGGAGAGCTCCAAGGTGAATATGATGGTTTAATTATGCCTTGTTCTAACATATGCGC
>OY776276.1:74226884-74269384 GCA_963675445.1 Linnaemya vulpina | reverse complement strand
AAAAATTTGACCAATTGTCCAGTCTGCAAGATGCGATGAATTTGATGTCAAAACAGTTTGCTGGGATTTTGCATAGTGTTGCAAAAACAAAAAGAATTTGGAAATAATAAAAAAGGAGAATAAACAATTAAAGGCAGAAGTGGAATATTTTAAAAATTCTGTAAAAGTTTTGAACAATCAAAAAGTTAAAAATGACTGTTTAATCAGAGGAGTTGAGGCTACTGATAAAGATTCTCTACTTGATACAGTGTTGAAAATTTCAAGTGATGCTGGTGTGGTTATAAAACCTGAATGCATTGATGATGCTTATTTTATTAAAAATAGACATAACCCAACAAATGCAAAACAACAGGTTGTTGTCAAGTTTAACTCTAAGCAAGCAAAAGGAACATTTTTGTCGATTAAACCCAAACTTAAGGAAAATGAAAGCATGAAAAATGTGTTTGTTAATGACTTTTTAAGCAAAGAAACTTTAACACTATTAAATTACGCAAAATCGTTGCATATCGTGCTGTGTACGTTGTTGGAGGAAGAGTTTTTATAAAGAAAAATGAGCTATCAAAACCAAGAATTATCAGATGTGAATCAGATGTGTATGAACTTTTGTTAGGAGCAAGAACAAAGAAGTCAACGGGACGCAGATCTCAACAAGCTGCAGGCCATGATGAAGATAAAATTTATTTATCCTCATAACTATAAGTATTTAACATTTAGTATTCAACGCTGTTTTAATTTTCTCATTATGCATAAAATTCATTATTTTTCTGATATAGATTCTTTTCACCATTCAGTAAATTATTCAAAACCATTTTTTAGCATTATATCAATTAATATGAGAAGTATTTCTTCAATTAGTAAATTCAACAAATTTAAAAGTATTATTAGCACATTTCCACGTCTACCCCATATAATTTCTGTACAAGAAACTTGGTTTCAAAAAGATTTAGTACAATTATACAATATTTCCGGTTACATTCCTATACATTGTTGTCCTACTGACGGTTACGGAGGAACTTCTATTTTTCTGAGTTGTGATTTACAATATCAAATTGAAACTTGCTCAAGCAAAGATTATATTCATGTTATTGCACTAACCATAGACTGCACTAAAATAAATGGCAAAAGTTTAAAAATAGTATCATTTTATAGATCACAAAAGTGCTTAATAAATACGTGTTTACCTCTTCTTGAATATAATCTTCAAAGCTATGGACGCTGTCCATGTATAGTACTAGGTGATTCCAATATTGACTGTCTAAACGAATTATTGTCCGCTGAGCTATTGTGTTTATTAAACAACTATGATTTTGAAAACTGTCACTCAGTAGTAACGCGACCTGAGAGCCAAAAATGTATTGATCATGTCTACAGTAATATTAGCAACTACTTACGAATCGATAGTGTGGAGTGTGATCTATCCGATCACAACTTTATATTTTGTGTTATTAATATGGAGAAGCAAATCAAGGAGTATATAGAAGCAGTTCGTTTAAAGTGTAATTATGATGATTTTAAGATGTATGTCCAAGAAAATTTACAAATGATATGTGAAAATTTACGAATGAATGATCCATCAGAGGACACAAACTCATTAATATCATGTCTTAAGAATGGTGTGGAGCACTGTACTGTTAGGAGGGAAACAAAGATTAAAATTAATAGACTATAAAAATAGTCTTTTGAAAACTAGGAGGAAAAGGCCGAGAGATCTTGTTATAGGTGAAAAATTACGAAGAATAAGCGCAGTAATTAAAAAAGCTGTGCGTGAGTCAATGAATAACTTTTATACTGACACTTTGAGCAAGACTAGTCAAAATCCTAGAAAGTGTTGGAAGTTCTTAAATAATACGCTTGGTCGGGCGTCTAATGAATCAATTAAATTAAATGACGCTAATGGTGAACTAGTTATAGATGATTCAATAAAAGCTGAGTCATTAAACAAACATTTTCTCGAATCAGTTAAAACAATAAGATTGCAAATAGCTGTCACTGATTCCTGTAACTCCTTGCTTACGTTGACTCAACACAGTGGTCGGTTTGAGTTCTTTAGCTCTAGTCTTAACGAAGTATACAATGTAATATCAAATCTTTTACCTAGTAAAAGTGCAGGTCATGACAACATATCTCCTAGACTTCTGTTAACCTGCATTGATGAGCTAATACCATTTATAGTAAATATTCTTAACAATATTGTAAATACAAGCATTTATCCAAATATTTTGAAAATACATAAAGTAATCCCAATTCCAAAGGAAAACAATTTTTGTATGCTTAAAATGTATCGATCTATAGCTGTGTTCTCGGTAATCAACAATTTCTTTGAGAGAATCTTATATAACCAATTATCAAACTACTTGCTAAATCAACATTTATGAAATCATATCCAATATGGATTCAGAAAAGGTTGTGGCACAGAGGAGGCAGTCGTTAATGTGGTAAATTTTATCTGCAAGGGACTTGATGATGGGCGCAAGGGCGTATTAGGTGTTTTTTATGATTTGTCTAAAGCTTTTGATCTAATAGATCACGATATATTATTAATCAAACTACGATATTATGGCATATGTGGCAGGAATTTGGCACTTTTCAAAAGTTATCTTACCAACCGTAAACAATTTGTTCAAATTAATTCACATAAAAGTTTTATTGGTTCTGTTGAATGTGGTGTTCCACAAGGTAGTGTTTTGGGCCCGCTTTTATTTATAATCTATCTTAAGGATATAAAAAATCTTTATTTAACTGGGACACTATTCATATACGCAGACGATATTAGCTTATTTTATCCCTTTAAGGATGAGAAAGTAGCAAAGGTGTACATGGAACGAGATGCAGCTCTATTGGCCGAATTTGTCAGAATTAACAAACTAGTATTAAACGCTTCCAAAACAAAAATGGTTAGATTCACACCATGCAATCAAGGGAACAGCGATTTAAGCATTTTCATTGATGGAGATAAAATTAGTGAAATATTTTCTGTTAAGTATTTAGGCATACAATTGCAAAGTAATCTCTCTTGGTCTCAGCATATTCAAAACCTTAAATCAAAGACAGCCTGTGCTACTGGCCTTTTATACAAATTTAAAAATAAATTTAATCGTGAAACCAAGCTAATGATTTATAATGGCATAATACAAAGCTATTTCAACTAATTAGCTATTTTGTACGGTTGGAAAAAAACGACTGCTACGTATTCAACTTATTTATTGTATAATGTGGAGTTTAATACAATTTTGCCAATCCATGGCATTTATAAAACCCAACTAATGCTGTATGTTTTCAAGTGTGTGCACCATATTGGACATCACTCAGTGCAATTTCACTGGAACCAATCATTGTTCAACACACGTAATAGCAACAATTTAGCTGTTGCTAGATGTAGATTAGAATTAACCAAGCAGCGTATCGAGCATATGGGTACACGTGAATTTAACAATCTCAATCTCAACCTCATCAATTAAAAATATTAAACAGAGTGTCAGTTTTTAGAAATTCTTTAAAAAGCTATCTACTATCTAACATTGAAGAACTTCTCACATAGACTACTTCCTACTTATCTTTTAGAATTAAATTGTACAAATGTAAATAAGTATATACATGCATGCATATGTATGAGTATGTATGTATGTATGTATGTATGTATGGATGTATGTGTGTATATATGTATGTGTGTATATATGTGTATGTGTACATATATATATGTATATATATATATATGTATATATATATATATATATATATATATATTTATATATATTTATATATATTTATATATATATGTGTGTATGTATATGTATGTATATATATATATATAAATTTTATATACATACAATCTTAATTAATATTTTGAATTTCTTGTTTTATTTCTTTTGTAAATATTGTAATATATACTTAAGTTTTGTTGCCAGCTTGCCTCAATAATGCCTTTAAGGCGCTGAGGTCTATGATCAATATGAATTGTATTTATAAATGAAATAAATAATTGAATTGAAAAAAAAAACTTCCGGTAGTACCCGACCAACCCCAGGAAGGATTTAATTTCTTTTGGTGTCTTCGGAATTGGGAAATTTTTTATTGCATCTAATTTTGCAGGATTTGGTTTGATGCCATCCGTTGAAACAATATGTCCCAGGAATGAGATTTCCTTTCTCAAAAATTCTAATCTGTCCATCTGTATTTTGAAATTAGCCATCTTCAATCTTTCAAAAACCTGCCTTAAGTTGTGGATGACAGACAGATTTTACTTACAAGGTCTCTCAAGGCATTGTCCATGACCCTCTGGAAGGTAGAGGGTGCGTTTGTAAGACCGAAAGGCATCCTATATATTCATAGTGCCCACCCTCGACTGTAAATGCGCGTTTTTGGGTATCCTTTGGCTCCATTTCGATCTGGTGGAACCCGCTGGCGAGATCCAGAGTCGAAAAGTACATATATTTCCCCAGCTTATCCAGAATATCTGAAATATTCAGTAGTTTATATCTGTCTGATACTGGAGAGGAGAGCTCCAAGGTGAATATGATGGTTTAATTATGCCTTGTTCTAACATATGCGCTATTTGTTTACTAACTTCTAGATTAGTTCTAGATTGGGATATCATCTATTGTTTGTGTGGTGTGTTTAATTTGATTTGTAAACGTAAGATTCTGGTTATCTTTATAAAATACTGAGTTATACTGATGACAAAGTTTGAGGAGGAGCTTCTTCTCTTCCGCGTTTAAATGGTCTGTCCTAAAAAAAGGTTTTGTATTTTCTTCCTTATACTTCGCTACATACTCTGGTTTAATACAATAGAGTTCTACATAATTTATGGAATTATAAGGTTCTCCTTTTAGAGGTTGTTCGAGATGTAGTATTTGATCGTAGCTTGACTTATTTACTACTTCCATATTACTTGGCCAATTATTTGCATTGCAAATACCTTCAGAAATCTCAAGTTCCTTTGAGAAATTTGTTTGTCTAATAAAGATATCATCCTTTTCTACATCAACAAGAAGTTTCAAAATGATTTTAGAGTGAGCTGGTATTATGTATTTGTGCGATGTTGTGGTAGGTTTCATTTGTAAGGGAATAGTGCTTTTTGGAGTAATCAGGACATTATTTTGCAAGTCGATGTTCGCTTTAAGTTTTTGTAATAAATCTACTCCTAGAAGCCCGTCGAAATAGTTATGGAATTTAAAAATTAAGAATTCTAAATGACCGCCTTCTCTGAATTCCATAAATGTTGGTAAATTAGTTTTTGTGTTCAGGGTGTATTTGTTAGATATGGTCGTAATGGTGACAGGTTGGCAATTTATTTGGTTTTTAATGGTATGAATTCGGGGTTGATAAACGATGAGGAAGCTCCTGAATCTATTAAGAATCTTAAGGGGCGACCGAATGGAAATGATATTAATATAAATGGTAACTTAGTTCCATGTTTGTTTATGTCTATGTATCCCGTAGGATTTTCGAGGCTGATACTTGAAAATTTCCAGTATCATCTATGTTGGCCAAGTCTTGGTCGGAATGTATGACGTTTGTGTTAGGATTTATTTGGTGCTGAAAGTTTCGTCTAGTCATACCCATTCTATTGAATGGAATAATGCTTGGATCCTCGTGACTTGTATAATTTCCTAGAGTCTGATCAAAGTTATGGAAATTCTAATTCATTCGGGGTTGAAAATTTTGCCTAGTTATACCTGTTTTGTTGTATGAATAAGGTGTATTTTGTCTAAAGTTGGTTTGTGTCGTATTATTGTCAGCTACCTCCGTTTTTAAGGGCATTATAGCATTCCTATGATTGTTATTTGCAAAATTATTATTGTTACCAGAATAGCGATTTGTGTTATATGGAGGATTTTGAAATTGCCTTTGTCCTAAATGGAATTGTCCATAATGTGGTCTCTGGTTTTTAATTTTTGGAATTCGGTAATCATGTCTATAATATTGTACTGTTTCCTGCGGGTAAGCTTTTGGTTGGTATGGCTTGTATGGTCTCTGGGTTTGCTTAGCGGAAATAATGTTCTGCTCTTTTATGCAGTAAGCAAGAGCTGTTGGCAAGGTTTCAGGACGCTTAGCGCGAATTGTTGCACCCAAAGGATCCTTAAGTCCGCCTAAAAATTCGTTTAAGCACATTTCCGAAAATAAATCTTTTTTTGAGTTAATTACTTTTTGATCTCTTTCGTTGATGAGGACATTATTTAAGAGTGCAGCTTAAATTTCTATTACATCTGCGTGAAACTGTTCGAGAGTACGATCAGTTTGTCGGATATTATGGAGATCTCTGATTAGTGTCGTTTCAGTCCTTTTATCTGCAAAAGCGGATATCAAATTGTTTTTAATTTCTTTCCAGTCCAATTGTGTCAAGTATGTGTTCAGAAGCTCGTTTGCTGATCCTATGATTTTATTCCTAATAGCCCTAAGTAATATTTGTCCGTAAGGTGTCTGCTCCGTACCTTTTAGAAATAAAGGAATTTCTTCTACATTTGTAATAAAATCATACAAAAGACGAGGATTCCCGTCGAAGCTTGGGAGATCCTTAATAACGTCCGGCATTCTCAATGAATTAAAAATATCCTGCATGTTTGGTGAATTTTGATGGTGATCCTGTGGTGCTGTATTAGAAGAGGGTTGGTTCAGTAATAAATCTTGGTTTTGTATTTTTTCAGTTATACTAGGTAGACTCGAATAGTGTTTTTCTGAGGATTGTGTTTTAGTTAAAGTTTCAAAGCTTCTTGACTTTTTTTTATTTTATAGGCTAGATAATGCTGCAGTTTTTGCCTTTCTTTTGAACATTAGCGTGTATTATATATATATATATATATATATATATATATATATACATTAATTTTTTTTAATAATAATAATACTTATTTCTAATGGCTTACAAATAGAATAAAAATGGAGCTGGAGTCCACATGGAGTAACAGATTGGTGCCTTTTCGTAGGTTCACAGTTGTAAATGAATTAAAATCCAACGGCTTCGATTTTGGAGAACCTTGATTAAGTTGTTCTGTCTGGTATTAACGGAGATATTCCCTCCCCGTTGTTGATTTGTAGTAAAGTGTTGTATTTGTCTAACGGAGATATGCCCTCCCCGTTTTTGTTTTCTTATTTGTTGACGGTGATATCGTTCCACCGTTTTTTTATGGTTTTGACTGTTTTTCTATCCAATGGATTCTTGGAATTTGCTTTTTTTATTTTGTATTTACTATTTACTTTTTTTGAAGTTTTTTTTCTTTTGTTTTATTTAACGATGATATTCCCTCACCGTTTTAATTTTTCTTAATACTATTATTTTTTGTTTTTAACGATGATATTCCTTCACCGTTTCTATGTATTTTTTTTTGTTTTTAACGGAGATATGCCCTCCCCGTTCTATTTAACGATATATATATATATATATATATATATATATATATATATTTTTATCCATGGTTTCTTTAGGATACCTTTTCGTTTGATTAAATGTCACTTGTAATTCTGTAGTCACTTTTTATTTTTTTAGATGTCACTTGTAATTTTTGTAGTCACTTTTAATGTTGGTTTCTTTTAATAGTCACTTAAAAGGTCACTCCCGAATCGATACCGCAACTGCCCGTTTCGACTGTGCCAAATATATGAAGAGTATTTCTCTAGATTAAAAAAATATCAACCTGTAAGGTTGAGCACCAATTTATTTCTCAAATTATTTAGTTTTACAATTTTATTTTATAATATTTATTTGAAATTTAAGCTAAAAATTATTTAGTACAATTCTTGTGAAAAACAATTTTGGTCGACTTGTGCGGAAGTTGTGTTCATTGAACTTTCGCACACGACAAAATATGGTTATTAATCAATATTTAATTATTTAAAACTTTATAATTATGCAATGTAAATAATTAAGGGGAATAAAAAATATGCAACGTATCTTCTAGAGTATTGCCCCTTATGTTGTTGTTAGTGTATTATTGGTAGTGTGCATATAACTCGCGCGATAGGCAAGTAAAAGCTTGCGTATCACTAATCTAGACCCATACACTAGAGCCCTGACTTGCGTCATAAATGGGGACCGCAGAAACGCGACGAAAATCTAACTACGCAAATCGAATCACCTTTTGCTATATAAATATAATTTGTTTTGAAAAATGTTCATAACAAAGAAAAAAATTTTGTATATTGGTTGCACATTGAGCTCTCTTCAGATGATAAATCTATATGCTAAGGCACTAGACCATTATAGATAAGGAATTTCACCTTTATGATTGGCAATACAATTGCACCACTAATGATGGCAATACAGTTCGAAATTTTTTTGAACGAATTAAAAAAATCGTCCGAAATTACAGGAGTTAATGAACATCTGATATATAATTTGAATTACATTTTAAAAACATTATCCTCTTGAAAACCTGTAAATATATCTAACTTTAAACCGCTAACGGAGGAGACTCGAGAAATATATTTAAATAACTATGATTAGTATTATATGCCATCAACGTTGCATAAACTTCGCATTCATGGTTGTGAAATTGTAAAATATTTTGATATACCTATTGGTAATATATAAATACCTGTATGAAATAAAAATCTTTTTTCAAATATTTTCTTGGTTCATTTGAGCAGTGCTTTCTGCAGATGCTTTAAAATGTCTACACAAAACAATTAGAAAGAACAGATTGAGCGCACTGGAAAAATAGCAGAGAAAATTGTAATCAGGATTTACTGAATAAACTCCTAATTTCTTCTGATCCATTAATCTCATCTAATAAATACAATCAGCTCTTTTAACAATAATCAAGAAATTAGTAATTACATAATAGTAAATTAATATTTTAACACTGATTCATATTTAGAAACTTATTTTAGCAATTAAGAATTTGTTTACAATTGTTATGTTATATGAATTTGTTTGTTAATTTATTATTAATCTTTATATAAATATGTTTTTTTATCTTAAATAATAATTTACCCTATTCATATAATGTTATTTGAATACCAATGGTTATGAGTATTTTCAAAACTTTAAACAAAAAAATACTAAAAACTTTAAAATAATGTTATATCAAAAAAGGAATACGGCAACCCTGTATAATTAGTGATTGGTTATATCTTATAAAAAAAACCATCACGATTTATCATTTTGTATGTGAAATGACAGATTAAAATTCAAAAAAATAACAATTACTGAAATGGGGGAATTTTCGGTATTTAATTGTCGCCACATCGGAAAAATAAAAGGATTTCTAAAAATGTTAGTTCATTTTTGAAAATAGTAGACCAAGAGAGACATGTGCCAAAAATTTCATTAAGCTACCATAAGTCCTTCAATATTTTTCCAGTTTTACTATGAGGAACGTTCACTGTGTGGTGTGGCAATTTCAATTAATTGGTTTCTTTTATCACTGTCTGTGTTGCAAATTTTTCTTACTGTTATGGTGCTAGCCCAAGAGCTATTCCTATATTAACAGCATTTCCTACCGATTTCAAACGGTTTATTAAGTCCAATCTTAGTTCTAAACTAATTACTTTTCAATGTTAAATTGAATTAATATTTATAGGCTAATTGTTCGAAATTATTTAAAATCTCAGAAAGACATGATGATAAATATTCAAATTTTCTTTACTTGACTCATTTTTACGTTCTTAGCACTACTTATATAACAAAGAAAAGGGAATTCCCCTAATTTTACTACAAATGCTAAAAATGGTAATCCACAATTTAACCGTTTTCAGCGTCGCAAATCGAAATCAAAACGACGCATATCAGGGTTAAAACGATGCAACCTGAACCGACGCTTGAAATTGCAACAACGCAAATCTAAATAACGCAAATCGGGGAGACGTAAGTTGGGGCTCTAGTGTATTAAATTTTTTATTAATACGGTTACAATTTATTCCTTTGGTGGTTTCCGAGGATGTTTATACATACTTTTTGGCAATATTTCGCCAAAACATTATAACCATTGCACTTATAACATCGGATCACATCCGTTCCATCAAAAACCCTACAAATGTTTTTATTAAATTTATTTCGGTACCACTTACTGTAGCCGAATAAGAAAATTTTTTTGCTCGACATTTGTTTTATTCATTACTTTTTATTATTGCATATTTCGTAATTTTTTTTCTATTAGGTTATACATTGCCTTGTTTTTATTTTCAACTTTGACTGCATATCTTTTGAAATTTTTCCAAATTTTTTTTGACACACATTCTATACTCCATCAATTTCCTTAATTCCTTCTTCGTAAAGACTTTGTACTGGTTCTAAAAATTGTTTCTCTTTCGTTTTGTTTAAGAGACACATTAAGATAAGTTTTGCATTCTGGTATGTATTGTTTATCTTCACATCACCTTGAATTTCAACAATATATATAAGATGTATACAATCGTTACAAACAAAACGCATACAATTTTTTTTGCAAAAATTCCAGCTGAATAGTTTTCTATTCCGGCACATTTTCTGGTGTTATGATACATTTTTTACGTACTTCTTCACAGCAAATTCCAGTTTCACCACGGCAATTGTTGCATTCAGCCATTTTGGCGAATTATAATTTTGCCAAATTTATATAATGTAGTATTTTGTTTTTTGCCTTTGCAACAAAAATTTTGTTATAAACCTTTTGAAAAGTGCAAGATCGTGACTATATGGGTTCGATTATACTATCAAAATGCTAAAATTTTATGACAGAAATGTATTTTATCTCAGAGATTTTTGTAAGAAGTTAGAGAACAAAAAAACTTTTTTTCGGTTTTTCGATCATAACTTTTAGGAAATCCTGATTTTTCATCATACAATTTTGGAAAAATTGTAGCCACGAGCTGTCTGTGAACAGCCATCAGTCGTTAAGATTGTACGCAATTTTCATCTGATCCATGAGCATCTTCGTGTCCTTACAATAGGAGTTTAAGTGAGTATAGGGTTTTACTACATTTTGATAGTAGAATCGAACCCATATAGTCACGACCTTGCACTTTTTTCACTGTTGAATAGTGTTATACACAATCTATATTGTAAAATTTTATTTTCACGTCTGATCGTATCGAGAGCGGCTTTTTAAGTTCTTAGATAATAGTTCTGTTGAAAAAAGTTAAAATAAGTATATATATTTTTATATGTACAGGGTATCCGCTGGGAAGGTATACTTCTTTGTTTTGCCGCCATTTTGCTAAACATTAGTCTTCAAAGTTCAGTAGTGAAGTAGACACGTGGAAAATCTATTATGGAAAAATATTCGATAAACCAACGTGTTTTAATAGTTAAAACATTTTATCAATCAATCATCGATTACTGTGGCGATAAGAAAGTTGCGTGAAGTTTTTGGGAGAAACAACGTGTCTTAATTATCGTGTAGTGAATGATTTGGAAGATAGATGGTCAGTAGCTGATAGGTCCAAGTTGGGACCACAACGTACTACATGATCGGCTGAAAACATTACTGCTGCTCAAAAAGGTATTAAAAAAAGTCTACCAACCTATATTCGACACCGTGGTCAGTAGTGCGATTCTCTATATTTTTATATAAAAGTTGTTATATTGTTAAATATTGTCTTTAGCGATTTTGCTGTTTATCACTGCTTTTAACAATACTTGTTATTGTTTGAGTCAGCTGTTTTTGTTTAATAAACAACAGTTGTCTGTAAGTTGTTTAGTTTAACGAAACAATAAACATTTTTGTTTTATTGAATTAAATAGTTAAAAATTAAATACATATTTCTGCATTTTGCATTAATTATATTACATTATTTTATACTTACTTTACAAAAATCTTAAAAATATTAAACTTAAAGAAAATTAGCTTTTTACTTTGGCGATAATGTTTTTGTATTGTTTTCATTTGCTATTTTCGCTTTTTGACATATGTTTTCACATCGAAGTCACTTCACTTAAAATTTTGTCAATGTTGTTATATGTAAATTACAGAATAGCAAAATCGTTACTGCAAACAATATTTTACGTTGACAATATAACAATGTCTATTATTGTTTAAAGTGACAGAATCGCACTACAGGAGCTTGGTCTTCAAAAAATAAATTTGGGAACGATTTTGCACAAGGATTCACTTTTGCTTTTTCCACAAGACCATTTACGCCGCCGTACATATGCCAATAGGATGTTACAGCTCGCCCATGACAACTCATACTTTCATTTGAATGGATATATGAATAAACAGAGTAGTCAATTCTGAACAATTTGGTCAGGAGGAATCATTGTACGTTACTTCTTTTAAAGTGAAAACGGTAACTGAATGGGGAGCAATATCGTGATAAGATTTAAAACTTTTTAACGCCATAAATGCATGTTTTCCACAAAAAGTTATATCAAGAAATGGCGATGTTCCACGTTGGCCTGATTTGACTGCTCCCGACTTATTTTTGCGGGGGTATCTGAAAAGCAAGGTTTATGTTGGTGGTTTCATTTAATCAATCAAAGTAGTATACCCTCCTGGCGTGGACCCTGTTAAATTTCAATGTTGCACGAAGACTTATGCTGCCTAGTGTATTTCTTACAACTTTCATATCTTGACCCAGATATGCCCAATGACCTATATATAGTACACCAAAATTCTTCTTTACATGATACGTCACGTTTATGAAAGTACCGATTTTCTTGTTGACATACTTAGTACTCATCAAAACCTCGTGGGAGATTGTATGATCGCATTATTTTTTGCTATAAAAAATAGTCTTTTGAAAACTAGGAGGAAAAGGCCGAGAGATCTTGTTATAGGTGAAAAATTACGAAGAATAAGCGCAGTAATTAAAAAAGCTGTGCGTGAGTCAATGAATAACTTTTATACTGACACTTTGAGCAAGACTAGTCAAAATCCTAGAAAGTGTTGGAAGTTCTTAAATAATACGCTAGGTCGGGCGTCTAATGAATCAATTAAATTAAATGACGCTAATGGTGAACTAGTTATAGATGATTCAGTAAAAGCTGAGTCATTAAACAAACATTTTCTCGAATCAGTTAAAACAATAAGATTGCAAATAGCTGTCACTGATTCCTGTAACTCCTTGCTTACGTTGACTCAACACAGTGATCGGTTTGAGTTCTTTAGCTCTAGTCTTAACGAAGTATACAATGTAATATCAAATCTTTTACCTAGTAAAAGTGCAGGTCATGACAACATATCTCCTAGACTTCTGTTAACCTGCATTGATGAGCTAATACCATTTATAGTAAATATTCTTAACAATATTGTAAATACAAGCATTTATCCAAATATTTTGAAAATACATAAAGTAATCCCAATTCCAAAGGAAAACAATTTTTGTATGCTTAAAATGTATCCATCTATAGCTGTGCTCTCGGTAATCAACAATTTCTTTGAGAGAATCTTATATAACCAATTATCAAACTACTTGCTAAATCAACATTTATGAAATCATATCCAATATGGATTCAGAAAAGGTTGTGGCACAGAGGAGGCAGTCGTTAATGTGGTAAATTTTATCTGCAAGGGACTTGATGATGGGCGCAAGGGCGTATTCGGTGTTTTTTATGATTTGTCTAAAGCTTTTGATCTAATAGATCACGATATATTATTAATCAAACTACGATATTATGGCATATGTGGCAGGAATTTGGCACTTTTCAAAAGTTATCTTACCAACCGTAAACAATTTGTTCAAATTAATTCACATAAAAGTTTTATTGGTTCTGTTGAATGTGGTGTTCCACAAGGTAGTGTTTTGGGCCCGCTTTTATTTATAATCTATCTTAAGGATATAAAAAATCTTTATTTAACTGGGACACTATTCATATACGCAGACGATATTAGCTTATTTTATCCCTTTAAGGATGAGAAAGTAGCAAAGGTGTACATGGAACGAGATGCAGCTCTATTGGCCGAATTTGTCAGAATTAACAAACTAGTATTAAACGCTTCCAAAACAAAAATGGTTAGATTCACACCATGCAATCAAGGGAACAGCGATTTAAGCATTTTCGTTGATGGAGATAAAATTAGTGAAATATTTTCTGTTAAGTATTTAGGCATACAATTGCAAAGTAATCTCTCTTGGTCTCAGCATATTCAAAACCTTAAATCAAAGACAGCCTGTGCTACTGGCCTTTTATACAAATTTAAAAATAAATTTAATCGTGAAACCAAGCTAATGATTTATAATGGCATAATACAAAGCTATTTCAACTAATTAGCTATTTTGTACGGTTGGAAAAAAACGACTGCTACGTATTCAACTTATTTATTGTATAATGTGGAGTTTAATACAATTTTGCCAATCCATGGCATTTATAAAACCCAACTAATGCTGTATGTTTTCAAGTGTGTGCACCATATTGGACATCACTCAGTGCAATTTCACTGGAACCAATCATTGTTCAACACACGTAATAGCAACAATTTAGCTGTTGCTAGATGTAGATTAGAATTAACCAAGCAGCGTATCGAGCATATGGGTACACGTGAATTTAACAATCTCAACCTCATCAATTAAAAATATTAAACAGAGTGTCAGTTTTTAGAAATTCTTTAAAAAGCTATCTACTATCTAACATTGAAGAACTTCTCACATAGACTACTTCCTACTTATCTTTTAGAATTAAATTGTACAAATGTAAATAAGTATATACATGCATGCATATGTATGAGTATGTATGTATGTATGTATGTATGTATGTATGTATGTATGTATGTATGTATGTGTGTATATATGTATGTGTGTATATATGTGTGTATGTGTACATATATATATGTATATATATATATATGTATATATATATATATATATATATATATATATATATATATATTTATATATATTTATATATATTTATATATATATGTGTGTATGTATATGTATGTATATATATATATATAAATTTTATATACATACAATCTTAATTAATATTTTGAATTTCTTGTTTTATTTCTTTTGTAAATATTGTAATATATACTTAAGTTTTGTTGCCAGCTTGCCTCAATAATGCCTTTAAGGCGCTGAGGTCTATGATCAATATGAATTGTATTTATAAATGAAATAAATAATTGAATTGAAAAAAAAAACTTCCGGTAGTACCCGACCAACCCCAGGAAGGATTTAATTTCTTTTGGTGTCTTCGGAATTGGGAAATTTTTTATTGCATCTAATTTTGCAGGATTTGGTTTGATGCCATCCGTTGAAACAATATGTCCCAGGAATGAGATTTCCTTTCTCAAAAATTCTAATCTGTCCATCTGTATTTTGAAATTAGCCATCTTCAATCTTTCAAAAACCTGCCTTAAGTTGTGGATGACAGACAGATTTTACTTACAAGGTCTCTCAAGGCATTGTCCATGACCCTCTGGAAGGTAGAGGGTGCGTTTGTAAGACCGAAAGGCATCCTATATATTCATAGTGCCCACCCTCGACTGTAAACGCGCGTTTTTGGGTATCCTTTGGCTCCATTTCGATCTGGTGGAACCCGCTGGCGAGATCCAGAGTCGAAAAGTACATATATTTCCCCAGCTTATCCAGAATATCTGAAATATTCAGTAGTTTATATCTGTCTGATACTGGAGAGGAGAGCTCCAAGGTGAATATGATGGTTTAATTATGCCTTGTTCTAACATATGCGCTATTTGTTTACTAACTTCTAGATTAGTTCTAGATTGGGATATCATCTATTGTTTGTGTGGTGTGTTTAATTTGATTTGTAAACGTAAGATTCTGGTTATCTTTATAAAATACTGAGTTATACTGATGACAAAGTTTGAGGAGGAGCTTCTTCTCTTCCGCGTTTAAATGGTCTGTCCTAAAAAAAGGTTTTGTATTTTCTTCCTTATACTTCGCTACATACTCTGGTTTAATACAATAGAGTTCTACATAATTTATGGAATTATAAGGTTCTCCTTTTAGAGGTTGTTCGAGATGTAGTATTTGATCGTAGCTTGACTTATTTACTACTTCCATATTACTTGGCCAATTATTTGCATTGCAAATACCTTCAGAAATCTCAAGTTCCTTTGAGAAATTTGGTTGTCTAATAAAGATATCATCCTTTTCTACATCAACAAGAAGTTTCAAAATGATTTTAGAGTGAGCTGGTATTATGTATTTGTGCGATGTTGTGGTAGGTTTCATTTGTAAGGGAATAGTGCTTTTTGGAGTAATCAGGACATTATTTTGCAAGTCGATGTTCGCTTTAAGTTTTTGTAATAAATCTACTCCTAGAAGCCCGTCGAAATAATTATGGAATTTAAAAATTAAGAATTCTAAATGACCGCCTTCTCTGAATTCCATAAATGTTGGTAAATTAGTTTTTGTGTTCAGGGTGTATTTGTTAGATATGGTCGTAATGGTGACAGGTTGGCAATTTATTTGGTTTTTAATGGTATGAATTCGGGGTTGATAAACGATGAGGAAGCTCCTGAATCTATTAAGAATCTTAAGGGGCGACCGAATGGAAATGATATTAATATAAATGGTAACTTAGTTCCATGTTTGTTTATGTCTATGTATCCCGTAGGATTTTCGAGGCTGATACTTGAAAATTTCCAGTATCATCTATGTTGGCCAAGTCTTGGTCGGAATGTATGACGTTTGTGTTAGGATTTATTTGGTGCTGAAAGTTTCGTCTAGTCATACCCATTCTATTGAATGGAATAATGCTTGGATCCTCGTGACTTGTATAATTTCCTAGAGTCTGATCAAAGTTATGGAAATTCTAATTCATTCGGGGTTGAAAATTTTGCCTAGTTATACCTGTTTTGTTGTATGAATAAGGTGTATTTTGTCTAAAGTTGGTTTGTGTCGTATTATTGTCAGCTACCTCCGTTTTTAAGGGCATTATAGCATTCCTATGATTGTTATTTGCAAAATTATTATTGTTACCAGAATAGCGATTTGTGTTATATGGAGGATTTTGAAATTGCCTTTGTCCTAAATGGAATTGTCCATAATGTGGTCTCTGGTTTTTAATTTTTGGAATTCGGTAATCATGTCTATAATATTGTACTGTTTCCTGCGGGTAAGCTTTTGGTTGGTATGGCTTGTATGGTCTCTGGGTTTGCTTAGCGGAAATAATGTTCTGCTCTTTTATGCAGTAAGCAAGAGCTGTTGGCAAGGTTTCAGGACGCTTAGCGCGAATTGTTGCACCCAAAGGATCCTTAAGTCCGCCTAAAAATTCGTTTAAGCACATTTCCGAAAATAAATCTTTTTTTGAGTTAATTACTTTTTGATCTCTTTCGTTGATGAGGACATTATTTAAGAGTGCAGCTTAAATTTCTATTACATCTGCGTGAAACTGTTCGAGAGTACGATCAGTTTGTCGGATATTATGGAGATCTCTGATTAGTGTCGTTTCAGTCCTTTTATCTGCAAAAGCGGATATCAAATTGTTTTTAATTTCTTTCCAGTCCAATTGTGTCAAGTATGTGTTCAGAAGCTCGTTTGCTGATCCTATGATTTTATTCCTAATAGCCCTAAGTAATATTTGTCCGTAAGGTGTCTGCTCCGTACCTTTTAGAAATAAAGGAATTTCTTCTACATTTGTAATAAAATCATACAAAAGACGAGGATTCCCGTCGAAGCTTGGGAGATCCTTAATAACGTCCGGCATTCTCAATGAATTAAAAATATCCTGCATGTTTGGTGAATTTTGATGGTGATTCTGTGGTGCTGTATTAGAAGAGGGTTGGTTCAGTAATAAATCTTGGTTTTGTATTTTTTCAGTTATACTAGGTAGACTCGAATAGTGTTTTTCTGAGGATTGTGTTTTAGTTAAAGTTTCAAAGCTTCTTGACTTTTTTTTATTTTATAGGCTAGATAATGCTGCAGTTTTTGCCTTTCTTTTGAACATTAGCGTGTATTATATATATATATATATATATATATATATATATATATACATTAATTTTTTTTAATAATAATAATACTTATTTCTAATGGCTTACAAATAGAATAAAAATGGAGCTGGAGTCCACATGGAGTAACAGATTGGTGCCTTTTCGTAGGTTCACAGTTGTAAATGAATTAAAATCCAACGGCTTCGATTTTGGAGAACCTTGATTAAGTTGTTCTGTCTGGTATTAACGGAGATATTCCCTCCCCGTTGTTGATTTGTAGTAAAGTGTTGTATTTGTCTAACGGAGATATGCCCTCCCCGTTTTTGTTTTCTTATTTGTTGACGGTGATATCGTTCCACCGTTTTTTTATGGTTTTGACTGTTTTTCTATCCAATGGATTCTTGGAATTTGCTTTTTTTATTTTGTATTTACTATTTACTTTTTTTGAAGTTTTTTTTCTTTTGTTTTATTTAACGATGATATTCCCTCACCGTTTTAATTTTTCTTAATACTATTATTTTTTGTTTTTAACGATGATATTCCTTCACCGTTTCTATGTATTTTTTTTTGTTTTTAACGGAGATATGCCCTCCCCGTTCTATTTAACGATATATATATATATATATATATATATATATATATATATATATATATATACATATATATATATATATGTTTTTTTTATCCATGGTTTCTTTAGGATACCTTTTCGTTTGATTAAATGTCACTTGTAATTCTGTAGTCACTTTTTATTTTTTTAGATGTCACTTGTAATTTTTGTAGTCACTTTTAATGTTGGTTTCTTTTAATAGTCACTTAAAAGGTCACTCCCGAATCGATACCGCAACTGCCCGTTTCGACTGTGCCAAATATATGAAGAGTATTTCTCTAGATTAAAAAAATATCAACCTGTAAGGTTGAGCACCAATTTATTTCTCAAATTATTTAGTTTTACAATTTTATTTTATAATATTTATTTGAAATTTAAGCTAAAAATTATTTAGTACAATTCTTGTGAAAAACAATTTTGGTCGACTTGTGCGGAAGTTGTGTTCATTGAACTTTCGCACACGACAAAATATGGTTATTAATCAATATTTAATTATTTAAAACTTTATAATTATGCAATGTAAATAATTAAGGGGAATAAAAAATATGCAACGTATCTTCTAGAGTATTGCCCCTTATGTTGTTGTTAGTGTATTATTGGTAGTGTGCATATAACTCGCGCGATAGGCAAGTAAAAGCTTGCGTATCACTAATCTAGACCCATACACTAGAGCCCTGACTTGCGTCATAAATGGGGACCGCAGAAACGCGACGAAAATCTAACTACGCAAATCGAATCACCTTTTGCTATATAAATATAATTTGTTTTGAAAAATGTTCATAACAAAGAAAAAAATTTTGTATATTGGTTGCACATTGAGCTCTCTTCAGATGATAAATCTATATGCTAAGGCACTAGACCATTATAGATAAGGAATTTCACCTTTATGATTGGCAATACAATTGCACCACTAATGATGGCAATACAGTTCGAAATTTTTTTGAACGAATTAAAAAAATCGTCCGAAATTACAGGAGTTAATGAACATCTGATATATAATTTGAATTACATTTTAAAAACATTATCCTCTTGAAAACCTGTAAATATATCTAACTTTAAACCGCTAACGGAGGAGACTCGAGAAATATATTTAAATAACTATGATTAGTATTATATGCCATCAACGTTGCATAAACTTCGCATTCATGGTTGTGAAATTGTAAAATATTTTGATATACCTATTGGTAATATATAAATACCTGTATGAAATAAAAATCTTTTTTCAAATATTTTCTTGGTTCATTTGAGCAGTGCTTTCTGCAGATGCTTTAAAATGTCTACACAAAACAATTAGAAAGAACAGATTGAGCGCACTGGAAAAATAGCAGAGAAAATTGTAATCAGGATTTACTGAATAAACTCCTAATTTCTTCTGATCCATTAATCTCATCTAATAAATACAATCAGCTCTTTTAACAATAATCAAGAAATTAGTAATTACATAATAGTAAATTAATATTTTAACACTGATTCATATTTAGAAACTTATTTTAGCAATTAAGAATTTGTTTACAATTGTTATGTTATATGAATTTGTTTGTTAATTTATTATTAATCTTTATATAAATATGTTTTTTTATCTTAAATAATAATTTACCCTATTCATATAATGTTATTTGAATACCAATGGTTATGAGTATTTTCAAAACTTTAAACAAAAAAATACTAAAAACTTTAAAATAATGTTATATCAAAAAAGGAATACGGCAACCCTGTATAATTAGTGATTGGTTATATCTTATAAAAAAAACCATCACGATTTATCATTTTGTATGTGAAATGACAGATTAAAATTCAAAAAAATAACAATTACTGAAATGGGGGAATTTTCGGTATTTAATTGTCGCCACATCGGAAAAATAAAAGGATTTCTAAAAATGTTAGTTCATTTTTGAAAATAGTAGACCAAGAGAGACATGTGCCAAAAATTTCATTAAGCTACCATAAGTCCTTCAATATTTTTCCAGTTTTACTATGAGGAACGTTCACTGTGTGGTGTGGCAATTTCAATTAATTGGTTTCTTTTATCACTGTCTGTGTTGCAAATTTTTCTTACTGTTATGGTGCTAGCCCAAGAGCTATTCCTATATTAACAGCATTTCCTACCGATTTCAAACGGTTTATTAAGTCCAATCTTAGTTCTAAACTAATTACTTTTCAATGTTAAATTGAATTAATATTTATAGGCTAATTGTTCGAAATTATTTAAAATCTCAGAAAGACATGATGATAAATATTCAAATTTTCTTTACTTGACTCATTCTTACGTTCTTAGCACTACTTATATAACAAAGAAAAGGGAATTCCCCTAATTTTACTACAAATGCTAAAAATGGTAATCCACAATTTAACCGTTTTCAGCGTCGCAAATCGAAATCAAAACGACGCATATCAGGGTTAAAACGATGCAACCTGAACCGACGCTTGAAATTGCAACAACGCAAATCTAAATAACGCAAATCGGGGAGACGTAAGCTGGGGCTCTAGTGTATTAAATTTTTTATTAATACGGTTACAATTTATTCCTTTGGTGGTTTCCGAGGATGTTTATACATACTTTTTGGCAATATTTCGCCAAAACATTATAACCATTGCACTTATAACATCGGATCACATCCGTTCCATCAAAAACCCTACAAATGTTTTTATTAAATTTATTTCGGTACCACTTACTGTAGCCGAATAAGAAAATTTTTTTGCTCGACATTTGTTTTATTCATTACTTTTTATTATTGCATATTTCGTAATTTTTTTTCTATTAGGTTATACATTGCCTTGTTTTTATTTTCAACTTTGACTGCATATCTTTTGAAATTTTTCCAAATTTTTTTTGACACACATTCTATACTCCATCAATTTCCTTAATTCCTTCTTCGTAAAGACTTTGTACTGGTTCTAAAAATTGTTTCTCTTTCGTTTTGTTTAAGAGACACATTAAGATAAGTTTTGCATTCTGGTATGTATTGTTTATCTTCACATCACCTTGAATTTCAACAATATATATAAGATGTATACAATCGTTACAAACAAAACGCATACAATTTTTTTTGCAAAAATTCCAGCTGAATAGTTTTCTATTCCGGCACATTTTCTGGTGTTATGATACATTTTTTACGTACTTCTTCACAGCAAATTCCAGTTTCACCACGGCAATTGTTGCATTCAGCCATTTTGGCGAATTATAATTTTGCCAAATTTATATAATGTAGTATTTTGTTTTTTGCCTTTGCAACAAAAATTTTGTTATAAACCTTTTGAAAAGTGCAAGATCGTGACTATATGGGTTCGATTATACTATCAAAATGCTAAAATTTTATGACAGAAATGTATTTTATCTCAGAGATTTTTGTAAGAAGTTAGAGAACAAAAAAACTTTTTTTCGGTTTTTCGATCATAACTTTTAGGAAATCCTGATTTTTCATCATACAATTTTGGAAAAATTGTAGCCACGAGCTGTCTGTGAACAGCCATCAGTCGTTAAGATTGTACGCAATTTTCATCTGATCCATGAGCATCTTCGTGTCCTTACAATAGGAGTTTAAGTGAGTATAGGGTTTTACTACATTTTGATAGTAGAATCGAACCCATATAGTCACGACCTTGCACTTTTTTCACTGTTGAATAGTGTTATACACAATCTATATTGTAAAATTTTATTTTCACGTCTGATCGTATCGAGAGCGGCTTTTTAAGTTCTTAGATAATAGTTCTGTTGAAAAAAGTTAAAATAAGTATATATATTTTTATATGTACAGGGTATCCGCTGGGAAGGTATACTTCTTTGTTTTGCCGCCATTTTGCTAAACATTAGTCTTCAAAGTTCAGTAGTGAAGTAGACACGTGGAAAATCTATTATGGAAAAATATTCGATAAACCAACGTGTTTTAATAGTTAAAACATTTTATCAATCAATCATCGATTACTGTGGCGATAAGAAAGTTGCGTGAAGTTTTTGGGAGAAACAACGTGTCTTAATTATCGTGTAGTGAATGATTTGGAAGATAGATGGTCAGTAGCTGATAGGTCCAAGTTGGGACCACAACGTACTACATGATCGGCTGAAAACATTACTGCTGCTCAAAAAGGTATTAAAAAAAGTCTACCAACCTATATTCGACACCGTGGTCAGTAGTGCGATTCTCTATATTTTTATATAAAAGTTGTTATATTGTTAAATATTGTCTTTAGCGATTTTGCTGTTTATCACTGCTTTTAACAATACTTGTTATTGTTTGAGTCAGCTGTTTTTGTTTAATAAACAACAGTTGTCTGTAAGTTGTTTAGTTTAACGAAACAATAAACATTTTTGTTTTATTGAATTAAATAGTTAAAAATTAAATACATATTTCTGCATTTTGCATTAATTATATTACATTATTTTATACTTACTTTACAAAAATCTTAAAAATATTAAACTTAAAGAAAATTAGCTTTTTACTTTGGCGATAATGTTTTTGTATTGTTTTCATTTGCTATTTTCGCTTTTTGACATATGTTTTCACATCGAAGTCACTTCACTTAAAATTTTGTCAATGTTGTTATATGTAAATTACAGAATAGCAAAATCGTTACTGCAAACAATATTTTACGTTGACAATATAACAATGTCTATTATTGTTTAAAGTGACAGAATCGCACTACAGGAGCTTGGTCTTCAAAAAATAAATTTGGGAACGATTTTGCACAAGGATTCACTTTTGCTTTTTCCACAAGACCATTTACGCCGCCGTACATATGCCAATAGGATGTTACAGCTCGCCCATGACAACTCATACTTTCATTTGAATGGATATATGAATAAACAGAGTAGTCAATTCTGAACAATTTGGTCAGGAGGAATCATTGTACGTTACTTCTTTTAAAGTGAAAACGGTAACTGAATGGGGAGCAATATCGTGATAAGATTTAAAACTTTTTAACGCCATAAATGCATGTTTTCCACAAAAAGTTATATCAAGAAATGGCGATGTTCCACGTTGGCCTGATTTGACTGCTCCCGACTTATTTTTGCGGGGGTATCTGAAAAGCAAGGTTTATGTTGGTGGTTTCATTTAATCAATCAAAGTAGTATACCCTCCTGGCGTGGACCCTGTTAAATTTCAATGTTGCACGAAGACTTATGCTGCCTAGTGTATTTCTTACAACTTTCATATCTTGACCCAGATATGCCCAATGACCTATATATAGTACACCAAAATTCTTCTTTACATGATACGTCACGTTTATGAAAGTACCGATTTTCTTGTTGACATACTTAGTACTCATCAAAACCTCGTGGGAGATTGTGTGATCGCATTATTTTTTGCTATTATTTTTGAGTTGTTGAATAATTAATTAGTGATATTTTTATAATGACTGAATATGGGGCCACGTTTGTACGGTAAGTAAAATTTCGTAAATTTGTAAGTGAATAAATACTATATCTCTGTTTAAATTTATATAAATGAAGACTCCCTTGATTGTTATATGTACAAACATTTAATTATTGAGCTTTAGTTTTCTTGTTGTGACACCTTAAATTTGGTGACCTATATGTAGGACAATAGAAATATATTATATGCTATGTACTTTATGTATTTTCCATAGAGGATTTTCTCTTCATGAAGCTTTGGCATTGATAGAGGATGTGAATCTAGATAAGGATAATATAACTACATTCCCACCCAATAATGCATGTGGAGACGTCACAGACGAAGATTCCGGCGATGAAGACTACGTCGATATAGATAATTTACCGGCCTCAGTTTTGATAGTGATTGGGAGACAGAGGATGATATCCCTCTCTCTCAGCTTAGAGAAAGCTCATCTAAAATCGTGAAGAAATTGAAGAAAAATAAAAATTATCACTATGTGAAGACAGATTTTCCCATTTATGATGCTACTTTTGAAAAACCTGAGGATAGCGTCGCCACAGATGAGCGTAATCCTACTTCACTTTTTTGCTCTTTATTTGATGATGAGCTATTATTAACATTTTGTTGAATATATACGTATTTATAACAATGGTTTGTAGTTTTGACGCACATTTTGTTTAACATGCGCGATTTAGGCGTTCCGCCTGGCCATTTCCGTTTGGAACCCCCGTAGCGATTTGCAGATGTTATATCCTGGCAACACTTCTCAAATTCATTCCAATACCATTTGGTAACGGCATCGACTATTACGAGGATGTACTCGTAGCCTCCATAGGTCCTACGTGATCTATATGGTAGGCTGCGAAGTGTTTGTCCGCTTTGTCTATCGGGTGGAGAATACCTTCCTTCTTTCCCATCTTAGCACGGTCATGCATTCCACACAGCTTCTTACTACAGCCGCTGTTTTTGGATTCTAGTTTGGGATGTATAATTGTCTTTCCACCAGCTCCCTTGTCCTACGCACAATAAAGTGTTCTTTCTGGTGTGCCATTTCCATTACTTCTTTTTTCATAAACTAGTATGACAATCAATTCTTTTGTAGGGTTTTTGAGCAGAATTCTATATTTCATAAAATACCCTTCATACACACTCTTCCCGAATGTCTTGCAGACAGCTTTAGTCCAAGTGCGTTACAACCTGTTATGACCTTGAATTTCATGCTCAACACGTATATTGTACACTTTTTAAGGCTTCGATGATTGCCAGTATCTCTAGTTCATATGAGTGATATATCTCTTCAACGCAAGTTGTATTCCTGCTCATGTACCCGACTGGATGGAACTCCGAGTCCTCTGCATCTTTCTGCAGCATCAGCGCACCATATTCAATCTTGATTTTTTTCGCAAAATCTTACTAAAAATTAAATTTTTAGTAAGATTTTGGGAAAATAGAATCAGCACATAATTAAAATTAAAGAGTTTAAAAACGAAAATTCCCCAAAATATGTACTAATTTAAAAATGCAAGTTCTTGTGCAAAATAAAACAACTTATGTTGTCAACACTCTAAATAAATTGTTTTTATACTAAACAATTATTAGTTGTTGTTGTTCTTTATTTCGCTCAAACTACGATTTGAGTCGGAAAAAAGCCACCCAGTTATAGAATAAAGCGTAAGAAAATAGAAAAAGAAAAGTGATCAGTTCGTTCTTGTTATGACTTTGATATTTCTTTTAAGCTTCTCACTTATTAAAGTGAAAGTTTGTAATAAATAGCTTTAGTTATTCTAAAAAGTGTTGGGTAAAGATTCCCTGATGATCTCAATTAGACCCAGTGAAATGCGCATAAGAACTAGCTAAAACCCTTCAATTGATCACTTTGAATTTTTTAGTAAGATTTTGGGAAAAGAGCATCATCACACAATTAAAATTAAAGAGTTTAAAAAAACTTGTTTGCGTCTGTATGTATATCCGTTTCGCCTCTTGGATTGTATAGTTGGAGTACCGCATCGCTGGTCAAAGCTCATTTTAACTGTTGAACCGCTAATAGCCCCTTATTAAATTTTAAATCTTTCTTCAGCAAGTCTGACAGCGATTTGGAGACCTTGCCATAGAACAAAAAGGTTTTTAGGCCAACCTTGCCCTAAAAACCTTTGTATGGCTTGCGTAGTGCTTGGTACTGGAAAGTTTTTAATTGAGTTAATCTTTTCTTCTGATAACGATATCAACGAATTTTCAATGACGTAGCCTAAGAACTGAGGTTTCTTACGCAGGAATTGACACTTGCTCTATTTAAATTCTATTTGCTGATGCTTCTCCATTACTTGCCGTAAATTACGCAGGCCCTCGTTTTCGTCCAGTGACAACGCCACCATGTCATCCATGTAAATAACCACTATACCATCTCTGACCAAGTCCCGTAATATCGACGGAGAGTTGCTAATCACGAAAGGTACATATTGGAACTTATGGTCCCTTTTGGGTAACGAACGCCGTATATTTCTGCGAATATTTTGCTACAGAGACATGGAAGAACCCGTTTTTCAAGTCTAACGTCGTAGATACCGTGGCTTCCTGTAGCCTCCGAATGACGTCATCAACCGTCTGTAGTCACAGCAAAATATTTCTGAGCCATTTTTCGTAGTCATTAACACAACTGGTGCAGAACATTCGGAGTAACTAGGCGGTTTTGGGGTTCATAACTGCTTGTTATTCTCTAAAAGTATGTACTCTGTTGTTCATCTAAATGTCTAACTCTGGTTTTTCCACCTCAATCGATATAGCCGATACAATATCACAAAACTCTCCAAAAACTAGTACAAATAATTACGGATGAGACAAATCGGTATGCGTCACAAAAGAATAGCGACTTACGAGTAAATATACCGGATATGAAGTGCTTTCTTGGAGTAATATTGCTCAGTGGATATTTAAGCTGGTTAGAGCCTTACCAAGGTGCTTCCACAAACATCACTGAAACTT
Organism: Linnaemya vulpina; assembly: GCA_963675445.1. Classification (NCBI taxonomy): domain Eukaryota; kingdom Metazoa; phylum Arthropoda; class Insecta; order Diptera; family Tachinidae; genus Linnaemya; species Linnaemya vulpina. The sequence continues at coordinate 74,242,685 of OY776276.1, read as the reverse complement.
ATCAGGACTTAGGTATTCGAACATCCGTCGCACTGGAATACGCCGACGCCTTGCGATCAAAATGGAGAGACCAAGCATTTCCTTTGTTCTTTGATAATTTTTTTTCTTCCATCGCTTTGTTAGAAAATCTGGAGAAAATGAATATGTACGGCACTGGAACAATAAGAGAAAACCGCATTCCTGGAAGCACTAATCGCGGCAGTTATGACTTCATCAAAATTATAAATAGAAATATAATTTTTATAAAATGGAATGATAACAGTATTATTACATTTTGTTCTAAGGCAATCGGAGTGAATCCCCTAGGATCTGTCAAGTGGTACTCTCAAAAAGAAAAGACATATATTCAAGTCGAACAGCCCCGAATAGTGAAATATTATATTAGAAGCATGGGTGGAGTAGATCGTTCTGATCAGAATAGAAGTTTATATCGCACTGCTATAAGAGGAAAAAAATGGTATTTTCCCATCACAACGCACTGTGTGAATATGGCGGTACAAAATGCTTGGCAGATTCACAAGCATAATGGGGGAATTATGGATCAATTGTCCTTTAGAAGAAGTATCGCTAATACTCTACTAGCACAAAACAAAAAAGTCCCAGTTCACCAAAGGGGGCATCCATGGCTTAGCCTAAATAATGAATTGCGCTATGATCGATTGGACCATTGGGTAATTTCTAAGGAAAAACAAACAAGATGTGGAGCCTGCCATCAAAAAACTTTAACTAGATGCCGAAAATGTAACATAGGATTACATGTAAAATGCTTTGTGTCGTATCACACCCAATAGGTTATGTGCCCCGGCTTCAAAAATCATTTTTTTTGCAATAAATCTTTAAAAATCTATAAATACATTATTTTTATTTGTCATTTACTTCCAAAATATAAAAATACTAATAAAATAAAATGTTCATGATCAAGCAAATGGGCATATCTGGGTTAATACAAGAATTTGAAATTTTGAAATTGTTACTTACAAAAATTTTACTGGTTAATGAAAAATTTTTTATCAACCATTCAATTAATTGAAAATAATTCAGACACTTATTAATTTTTTCATCTTCATTTTACAATTTATATAATACAAATATAACAATATAGAAAATATTTTTAACACCACACAAAAAACCGTTCGAACTTATAGGATTACTTATTGAGTCAAGAACTATTATTCAGCTTTAAGTTCAAAACTGCGAAAACACAAATTATTTTTAATATGTATTAAACTTAATCTATATTATTGTAGACTTAACTTTGTCTCGATTTAATAAAACACACCGCAGCATACTGTTGATTCATGGGCTCATTTAAATATATCACTTAACAATAATTAATAATTCACCTTCAGTAAGTATTACTATTACTCATTATTGTACACTCCGCTTGCTACTAGGTGGACGATTTGGCGATCATATTTCTGCTGAACTCAACTTCTTTTCGTATGCATGGTTCCGTCCTTTTATTTCTGTCTGTCTACTTGTGTGCGGTTGTTATAAATACATGTTCTGTCGGTATTATGTTCTATATATGGCTTCTACTTAACTTGCGTATTTGTATATGTGTGTTCTCGTTACAGTGGGTCGGTCGCATTCCTATATCACAGTGGGTCATCCTCCATTTGGCCCTCCTGACGCTGGCTTCGTCCCGAAGTCTCAGTCCATAGCTTCATATACTACGCAACGGTAAAACATTTCCTTGTTCTCCTCGCCCTTGCCAATGTTTTCGACTTTATAGCGATCGTGGTTTACTTTCGCTTTAATTTTGTATGGGCTTAAGAATTTTAGGCGTAGCTTCGTCCCAGTACCGTATTGGGTGCGGTTAATGGCTACCAGGTTGCCTATCTTGTATGATGTGGCTGGGATTCTTTTATTGTCGAACGTTCGCCGGTTTTCCGCCTGGATTTTGCAACCTTTTCTCGTGCTTCGTCGCGCAACTGGTCCCTCTGTTCATGTAGCTCCGTTATAGATAACTCTTCCAGGATGCTTGATATTTCGACGCCTCTTTTAATTTTCATATGGAAACTGGTCATCAGCCTGAAGGGAGTATTCTGGGTACTGCATGACTGGCTATTATTAACATTTTGTTGAATATATACGTATTTATAACAATGGTTTGTAGTTTTGACGCACATTTTGTTTAACATGCGCGATTTAGGCGTTCCGCCTGGCCATTTCCGTTTGGAACCCCCGTAGCGATTTGCAGATGTTATATCCTGACAACACTTCTCAAATTCATTCCAATACCATTTGGTAACGGCATCGACTATTACGAGGATGTACTCGTAGCCTCCATAGGTCCTACGTGATCTATATGGTAGGTTGCGAAGTGTTTGTCCGCTTTGTCTATCGGGTGGAGAATACCTTCCTTCTTTCCCATCTTAGCTTCCACGGTCATGCATTCCACACAGCTTCTTACTACAGCCGCTGTTTTCGATTCTAGTTTGGGATGTAGAATTGTCTTTCCACCAGCTCCCTTGTCCTATGCACAATAAAGTGTTCTTTCTGGTGTGCCATTTCCATTACTTCTTTTTTCATAAACTAGTATGACAAACAATTCTTTTGCAGAATTCTATATTTCATAAAATACCCTTCATACACACTCTTCCGGAATATCTTGCAGACAGCTTTAGTCCAAGTGCGTTACAACCTGTTATGACCTTGAATTTCATGCTCAACACGTATATTGTACACTTTTTAAGGCTTCGATGATTGCCAGTATCTCCAGTTCATATGAGTGATATATCTCTTCAACGCAAGTTGTATTCCTGCTCATGTACTCGACTGGATGGAACGCCGAGTCCTCTGCATCTTTCTGCAGCATCAGCGCACCATATTCAATCTTGATTTTTTTCGCAAAATCTTACTAAAAATTAAATTTTTAGTAAGATTTTGGGAAAATAGAATCAGCACATTATTAAAATTAAAGAGTTTAAAAACGAAAATTCCCCAAAATATGTACTAATTTAAAAATGCAAGTTCTTGTGCAAAATAAAACAACTTATGTTGTCAACACTCTAAATAAATTGTTTTTATACTAAACAATTATTAGTTGTTGTTGTTCTTTATTTCGTTCAAACTACGATTTGAGTCGGAAAACAGCCACCCAGTTGTACAATGAAGCGTAAGAAAATAGAAAAAGAAAAGTGATCAGTTCGTTCTTGTTATGACTTTGATATTTCTTTTAATCTTCTCACTTATTAAAGTGAAAGTTTGTAATAAATAGCTTTAGTTATTCTAAAAAGTGTTGGGTAAAGTTTCCCTGATGATCTCAATTAGACCCAGTGAAATGCGCATAAGAACTAGCTAAAACCCTTCAACTGATCACTTTGAATTTTTTAGTAAGATTTTGGGAAAAGAGCATCATCACACAATTAAAATTAAAGAGTTTAAAAAAACTTGTTTGCGTCTGTATGTATATCCGTTTCGCCTCTTGGATTGTATAGTCGGAGTACCGCATCGCTGGTCAAAGCTCATTTTAACTGTTGAACCGCTAATAGCCCCTTATTAAATTTTAAATCTTTCTTCAGCAAGTCTGACAGCGATTTGGAGACCTTGCCATAGAACAAAAAGGTTTTTAGGCCAACCTTGCCTTAAAAACCTTTGTATGGCTTGCGTAGTGCTTGGTACTGGAAAGTTTTTAATTGAGTTAATCTTTTCTTCTGATAACGATATCAACGAATTTTCAATGACGTAGCCTAAGAACTGAGGTTTCTTACGCAGGAATTGACACTTGCTCTATTTAAATTCTATTTGCTGATGCTTCTCCATTACTTGCCGTAAATTACGCAGGCCCTCGTTTTCGTCCAGTGACAACGCCACCATGTCATCCATGTAAATAACCACTATACCATCTCTGACCAAGTCCCGTAATATCGACGGAGAGTTGCTAATCACGAAAGGTACATATTGGAACTTATTGTCCCTTTTGGGTAACGAACGCTGTATATTTCTGCGAATATTTTGCTACAGAGACATGGAAGAACCCGTTTTTCAAGTCTAACGTCGTAAATACCGTGGCTTCCTGTAGCCTCCGAATGACGTCATCAACCGTCTGTAGTCACAGCAAAATATTTCTGAGCCATCTTTCGTAGTCATTAACACAACTGGTGCAGAACATTCGGAGTAACTAGGCGGTTTTGGGGTTCATAACTGCTTGTTATTCTCTGAAAGTATGTACTCTGTTGTTCATCTAAATGTCTAACTCTGGTTTTTCCACCTCAATCGATATAGCCGATACAATATCACAAAACTCTCCAATTGGATTAGAGTCCAATTCAGTTTTCGTGTATATGCCAGATTCTTTCGCAAAAAGTACCGAATCGCCCTAGAATCTATTTCTATCTTCTTTCAAATAACTATACTTCCGGCATGTTATTTCTGAACTGAGCTTCTCCTGAATCGGTTGTTGGATTCACTTTATCTAACACGTCCTTGTCGATAACGGCCGAATAAAAAAATTTAGTTTTCTCCATTTTTATGCCATCAATTATCATGTGGCACCTCAAACAACCAATAGTCTTGACTATACCGACTAATGTCTTCCTGACTGGTTCCAGTGGAACGTCTGTCAGGTTTAACAGAATATTATACCTGAAAATGCTAATGTTTGTGGTGGTGCCGATAATGGCTGAAACTAATTTCCCGAACATTTGGACGTCTTTCAATACTCTCTTCGATGGCTGGTCATCGTCCGTTATCGTGTTCACAATTGGTTTCACATCAGTGACGTTCTTTTCTTTTTATAAGGTTGGACACTTAAACGATTTGTGTCCACTTCTTTTGCACTTAAGACAATTGGTGGTGCCATTTCTGCAAACCCTAGCAATATTCTACCAATATTACGTAGTTTCGGGATAGCCTTCCCACCTTAAGTTCTGACGACCTTCCCGTAACCGATTTTTCTTTCAATTCAATATTCTTGGCTTGATATAGCGGATCGCTTCACGCCAAATTCTTCTCGAAAGGTTGCTGCAAGAGCAGTCAAATCTTTTATGCCAGATTGGCTTCTGATGAAAGCCTTGGCTGCCCCTGTTAACAACTGCTTTGCATATATGTACTTTTGTAGCGTGTCGCATTTTAGCAACTGTAGGAATTCCAAAAACTCTTGGATCCACGTTTCTACATAGTGGTTGCTCTCACCGAAATATTTCGTTATAGAGTCTTTAACATCCATACGGGGCCTGCCTCATTAAAATGCCGCGAGTTAATTATTCGTAATACACGGTGTTCAAAAAATTATTTTTTCTTCACGCTTATGCGTGTTGTTTCCTTTATTATATTTTCTTGACTAACTCTAATATTACAAAAATCTTAATTTATAATGTTAGTTTCTTATCAACTACGTGCTTACAATATTTATTATTATTATTTTAAACTGTTGTTTATGGTGTTTATCTTACATTATGTTTCTTTGTCTTATTAAACATGTTTGTTTTTTTTTGTTTAATCTATGTTTCTTTGTCTTAAATATTTAAACATGTTCATTTCTGTTTAATCTATATTTCTGTGTCTTATATTTACACATGTTTTATTTCTGTTTTAATCTATTTATGACTCATAGTTGTTTACTTAATATTATCATGCATGTCTGAGCATGCTATTCTTATCTTAAATCTTAATATTATGTGATACCATAGGGACTGACCTTAACTCCCCCCTGGGTTAAGCAAGATCGTCCCGATCTTTCCTAATGCGTTGTAATTCTATTTTGTATGCTCTGTTAAAATTTTCTATTTCCGTCTTCCTCCTACATTCAGTTATACATGTTGCAATTTTTATTATAAAGTAGATTATTATTGTTAGTAGTATAAGAAAAAATACACTGTAAAAGAAAGATCTAATGGGATGTTCCTCAATTGGGATGGTGAATTTTTTTAATGAATCTATATTGCTAAAAGCCAGTGTGCTATCAGATTCTATTATTTCTAGAATTTCGAAATTTTCATTATGTTCCATATGGATAGCTTTGTTTATTGTATCATGAATATTCCTAAATATCTTGTTATCTATCGTGAGTTTCTTTGATTATTTTAATTTGTTCTTCTTTATCAGAAACATCTCTTAGTTTCTTTTGTGTATAAACGAATTTCATTCCATTGAATATTTCTTTTATTTTCCCACCAAATCGGTATATTGTTTCGGGATTTGTATATACTGCAGTTATTCTATTTGGGTTTAGTATCTGTTTTAATTCACAGATTAAATTTTCTTCGTTTGTAAAATGTACCTGATACCGGAGTTTGTTTGTAAACACCGTATTTGTTATTGTTTTGTTGGTGTCTACGCTTGGTATCAGTTCGATTTGAGTCGCATATGTATTGAAGGGTTGGGATACTGCTTCAATAGCATTTGTTGGAGAACTTATTGCTGAATGAAATGTACTGATAGTTGAAGAGTTTATTTGCTGTCTTGAAAGTGCATTGCCTACGACATTCAAATGACCTGCTTTATATACCAGTTTTGCTCCAAAATCCTCGATTATGTTTTTCCACCTCATAAGTTTTGTGTTTGGATTTTTTACGGATGTTGTAAATGTTAAGGACTGGTGATCGGTGTAGATTGTCAAATCAGCTACACCATAAATATAATTCCTAAGTTTTTGTAATGACCAAATAATTGCCAATAATTCTTTTTCATTGGTGCTGTAATTTTCCTCTGTTTTACTTAAAGTGCGTGATAAGAAAAATATCGGTTTCTTGTATTGACTAAGAACTGCTCCAAGTGCTATGTTGGATGCATCAGTTGTTAGTTCAAAAGGTTTAGAATAGTCGGGTTGGAAAAGTTCTACTTGTTCCCTTAAACATGTTCAATAGAAAAAGAAAAGTGATCAGTTCGTTCTTGTTATGACTTTGATATTTCTTTTAATCTTCTCACTTATTAAAGTGAAAGTTTGTAATAAATAGCTTTAGTTATTCTAAAAAGTGTTGGGTAAAGTTTCCCTGATGATCTCAATTAGACCCAGTGAAATGCGCATAAGAACTAGCTAAAACCCTTCAACTGATCACTTTGAATTTTTTAGTAAGATTTTGGGAAAAGAGCATCATCACACAATTAAAATTAAAGAGTTTAAAAAAACTTGTTTGCGTCTGTATGTATATCCGTTTCGCCTCTTGGATTGTATAGTCGGAGTACCGCATCGCTGGTCAAAGCTCATTTTAACTGTTGAACCGCTAATAGCCCCTTATTCAATTTTAAATCTTTCTTCAGCAAGTCTGACAGCGATTTGGAGACCTTGCCATAGAACAAAAAGGTTTTTAGGCCAACCTTGCCCTAAAAACCTTTGTATGGCTTGCGTAGTGCTTGCTACAGGAAAGTTTTTAATTGAGTTAATCTTTTCTTCTGATAACGATATCAACGAATTTTCAATGACGTAGCCTAAGAACTGAGGTTTCTTACGCAGGAATTGACACTTGCTCTATTTAAATTCTATTTGCTGATGCTTCTCCATTACTTGCCGTAAATTACGCAGGCCCTCGTTTTCGTCCAGTGACAACGCCACCATGTCATCCATATAAATAATCACTATACCATCTCTGACCAAGTCCCGTAATATCGACGGAGAGTTGCTAATCACGAAAGGTACATATTGGAACTTATTGTCCCTTTTGGGTAACGAACGCCGTATATTTCTGCGAATATTTTGCTACAGAGACATGGAAGAACCCGTTTTTCAAGTCTAACGTCGTAAATACCGTGGCTTCCTGTAGCCTCCGAATGACGTCATCAACCGTCTGTAGTCACAGCAAAATATTTCTGAGCCATCTTTCGTAGTCATTAACACAACTGGTGCAGAACATTCGGAGTAACTAGGCGGTTTTGGGGTTCATAACTGCTTGTTATTCTCTGAAAGTATGTACTCTGTTGTTCATCTAAATGTCTAACTCTGGTTTTTCCACCTCAATCGATATAGCCGATACAATATCACAAAACTCTCCAATTGGATTAGAGTCCAATTCAGTTTTCGTGTATATGCCAGATTCTTTCGCAAAAAGTACCGAATCGCCCTAGAATCTATTTCTATCTTCTTTCAAATAACTATACTTCCGGCATGTTATTTCTGAACTGAGCTTCTCCTGAATCGGTTGTTGGATTCACTTTATCTAACACGTCCTTGTCGATAACGGCCGAATAAAAAAATTTAGTTTTCTCCATTTTTATGCCATCAATTATCATGTGGCACCTCAAACAACCAATAGTCTTGACTATACCGACTAATGTCTTCCTGACTGGTTCCAGTGGAACGTCTGTCAGGTTTAACAGAATATTATACCTGAAAATGCTAATGTTTGTGGTGGTGCCGATAATGGCTGAAACTAATTTCCCGAACATTTGGACGTCTTTCAATACTCTCTTCGATGGCTGGTCATCGTCCGTTATCGTGTTCACAATTGGTTTCACATCAGTGACGTTCTTTTCTTTTTATAAGGTTGGACACTTAAACGATTTGTGTCCACTTCTTTTGCACTTAAGACAATTGGTGGTGCCATTTCTGCAAACCCTAGCAATATTCTACCAATATTACGTAGTTTCGGGATAGCCTTCCCACCTTAAGTTCTGACGACCTTCCCGTAACCGATTTTTCTTTCAATTCAATATTCTTGGCTTGATATAGCGGATCGCTTCACGCCAAATTCTTCTCGAAAGGTTGCTGCAAGAGCAGTCAAATCTTTTATGCCAGATTGGCTTCTGATGAAAGCCTTGGCTGCCCCTGTTAACAACTGCTTTGCATATATGTACTTTTGTAGCGTGTCGCATTTTAGCAACTGTAGGAATTCCAAAAACTCTTGGATCCACGTTTCTACATAGTGGTTGCTCTCACCGAAATATTTCGTTATAGAGTCTTTAACATCCATACGGGGCCTGCCTCATTAAAATGCCGCGAGTTAATTATTCGTAATACACGGTGTTCAAAAAATTATTTTTTCTTCACGCTTATGCGTGTTGTTTCCTTTATTATATTTTCTTGACTAACTCTAATATTACAAAAATCTTAATTTATAATGTTAGTTTCTTATCAACTACGTGCTTACAATATTTATTATTATTATTTTAAACTGTTGTTTATGGTGTTTATCTTACATTATGTTTCTTTGTCTTATTAAACATGTTTGTTTTTTTTTGTTTAATCTATGTTTCTTTGTCTTAAATATTTAAACATGTTCATTTCTGTTTAATCTATATTTCTGTGTCTTATATTTACACATGTTTTATTTCTGTTTTAATCTATTTATGACTCATAGTTGTTTACTTAATATTATCATGCATGTCTGAGCATGCTATTCTTATCTTAAATCTTAATATTATGTGATACCATAGGGACTGACCTTAACTCCCCCCTGGGTTAAGCAAGATCGTCCCGATCTTTCCTAATGCGTTGTAATTCTATTTTGTATGCTCTGTTAAAATTTTCTATTTCCGTCTTCCTCCTACATTCAGTTATACATGTTGCAATTTTTATTATAAAGTAGATTATTATTGTTAGTAGTATAAGAAAAAATACACTGTAAAAGAAAGATCTAATGGGATGTTCCTCAATTGGGATGGTGAATTTTTTTAATGAATCTATATTGCTAAAAGCCAGTGTGCTATCAGATTCTATTATTTCTAGAATTTCGAAATTTTCATTATGTTCCATATGGATAGCTTTGTTTATTGTATCATGAATATTCCTAAATATCTTGTTATCTATCGTGAGTTTCTTTGATTATTTTAATTTGTTCTTCTTTATCAGAAACATCTCTTAGTTTCTTTTGTGTATAAACGAATTTCATTCCATTGAATATTTCTTTTATTTTCCCACCAAATCGGTATATTGTTTCGGGATTTGTATATACTGCAGTTATTCTATTTGGGTTTAGTATCTGTTTTAATTCACAGATTAAATTTTCTTCGTTTGTAAAATGTACCTGATACCGGAGTTTGTTTGTAAACACCGTATTTGTTATTGTTTTGTTGGTGTCTACGCTTGGTATCAGTTCGATTTGAGTCGCATATGTATTGAAGGGTTGGGATACTGCTTCAATAGCATTTGTTGGAGAACTTATTGCTGAATGAAATGTACTGATAGTTGAAGAGTTTATTTGCTGTCTTGAAAGTGCATTGCCTACGACATTCAAATGACCTGCTTTATATACCAGTTTTGCTCCAAAATCCTCGATTATGTTTTTCCACCTCATAAGTTTTGTGTTTGGATTTTTTACGGATGTTGTAAATGTTAAGGACTGGTGATCGGTGTAGATTGTCAAATCAGCTACACCATAAATATAATTCCTAAGTTTTTGTAATGACCAAATAATTGCCAATAATTCTTTTTCATTGGTGCTGTAATTTTCCTCTGTTTTACTTAAAGTGCGTGATAAGAAAAATATCGGTTTCTTGTATTGACTAAGAACTGCTCCAAGTGCTATGTTGGATGCATCAGTTGTTAGTTCAAAAGGTTTAGAATAGTCGGGTTGGAAAAGTTCTACTTGTTCCCTTAAACATGTTTTTAAGTTATTTATGGCTTCTAATGCTTGCTTATCAAGGTTTATATACGTATTCTTACTCTTATTTTTTCCTACTTGGCCGTTGTCTCCTCTCAAATGTACTGTCAAGGGTTTGGCTATGCTGGCGTATCCCCTAATAAATTTTCTATAATATCCCGTCATTCCTAAAAATCCTCTTAAGTCCTTCAGAGTTTTAGGAATAGGGTAATTACTAATTGCTTCTACTTTCTCAGGGTTTGTTGAAATCCTATTATGTTTTATAACATGTCCTAGGTATTCCACTTCCGTTTGAAAGAATTTAGATTTCTCATCAGATACCTTGAGTGTTGCTTTATTTAATGCTTCAAATATTATTTCGATATGCTTCATGTGTTCTTCGATTGAAGAGGAGTATATGATTACATCGTCTTTATATACGTATGCAAATTTACCTATGTAGTCTCTAAGAATGTCATCCACACATCTCTGGAATATTGCAGGTGCATTTTTTAGGCCAAAGGGCATTCGAATAAATTCATATTTACCGCCGTTTACACAAAATGCTGTTTTTCCCCTATCTTTTTCAGCGAGTCTTATCTGGTGAAAGCCAGATTCTAAGTCTAAAGTGGTAAAATATTGGGCTTTACCTAAGTTTTGTATGGTCATATTCACATCTGGAATAATGTACCTATCTGTAATTGTGTTGGCGTTCAATTTTTGGAAATCGATGACCATTCGTTTTTTGGGTCTTCCTTGTTCATCCATACCCTTTTTAGGGACTATCGATATTGGAGACTTGTATGGGCTATTGCTTTTTTGTATAATTCCTTCATTAAGTAATTTTGTTATTTCTTTATTGACGAACTCATTATCCGCTATGGGATATGGATACTGTTTCGTCCATATTGGCTCTTCGTTTTGTGTTCTGATGGTGGCTTCAATAGTCGTTGTGAAGGGTAATGGTCCTATGCCATTATTCTCCTTCATAATTTTATCTATCTTTTGCCTATATTTTTCTTCTCCTACGATATAATTCAGTTTGGGTTGACTCGCACTATTTATGGTGGTTAAGGTCATATCCCTAAGGTTTATACTAGCATTTAATACATTTAGTCCTTCTAATCCCAAAATCATAACAAATGATTCAATATTACTTAATTCAAAAAATTTTATTTCCCTATTCATTAATTTAATTATTCTTTTCGTGTTTATTATAGAGTAACCGTGTATGGTTTTTATTTTAATGGGTTTAATTTTTATCCTATCTGAAGAGTCGCAATTTATATTTATATAATTATGGGTTGCACCGGTATCAATTAAAATATCATATTTTTTATTACTTAAATCACTAGTTAAGGTGAGATAGGGCAACCCGTCTCTTAGTTTAAATTATCTAATCTTAAGTTATTTACCATTTCTCCTGTTTCCGCGTACATACTTGAATTGTCATCTTCTTCTTGGGATGTATGGTTTATTCGTTGTTGTTTATTGATGTAATGATTACCACTGTGTTCTCGCTTCCATGGTCGGTTGTCTACGAAAGGTTGATGTGGAGTGTTGTAATTGGCATTAGTTCTCCTTTGTGCATGTACAATCTGCCTGGAGTCCGTTTCCATAGGGACAAGTTTAGGTTGTTGATTGTTGTAGCTTCGTTGATTATAGTGTTGTTGAAAATGTCCTTTCTGTGGTGTAAAATTTGGACGTCTATAATGATGTGTATGGTGATAGGACTGCTCTTTCTGTGAGTGATGGCTTTGAGGTTGTTTGTTTTCGTTATCGTATGATAACCGTAAATTCTGATGATGGTTATCATGCTCGATAGTTCTAGCAACAGCATATGCATGTTCTAGATCATATAAAGAGTTGGCATATAAAGTAGATCTGATGAAAGCGTTTGTTACCCCAGAAACGAATACACGTACTGCTTCATCATTATCATTCCTTATCATAGCTTCTATTGCAGTATGATGGTCACCAGACATAGAAATTTTGGATGTAACTAAATTCAATGCTTGATATATTCTGTCATGATATTCTGACAGAGATGATTTATTTTGTTTTATTCTTCGCATTTCTTCCTGGAGGACATATAGTGGACGCATGTCAGCATATGTGTAATCCAATCTGTTTCGAATAGCTTCAAAATAAAACGGAATATTATTGTTGGTTAATATATCTGATGCTTGGCCTCTGATTTTTGATTTAATTATGGAAAGGGCTTCAGAGTAACGGCTTTGTCCTTCAAAATTTTTTATGTCGTTCATTAATCTTGAGGCGTCTTCTCGCCATGCCCTATACTCTGCTTGGTTACCACTGAATGTTGGCAGGGCTTTAAATACTTCCAGGGAGATGTCAGAGGGCTGTTGGTAGTTTGTTACTACATCCTTGAATTTCACCACTGGTGCTGGTTCTAGCAGCGGGTTGACACGAATACTTGCCATTTTCTCATTTGGTGCTTGGCAATATTGCTCCATTTCGAGTAGTCTTGCAGTGAGAACTGCTATGCGTTCTTCGTTGGTTGCCATTTCCAATGGACGCTGTTCGTCAAAGTTCCCTTCACGTTTCTTTTTAAATGAGTGCATGAATTTCTATTATTGTTGAATATTTTGCTTTCACTGTTTTTATATATATATATATCCTGATCTATGCAGGATTTTGTTGTTTTTTTTTTCTTTTTACTAAACGATCTTTGATAAACTCCTTTTTTAAAATAAATTTTTTAGATATTAAAATTTGTTGAGATTTTTTTTATTTTCGTTTTCTCTATGGAAAATTATATTTTTTATTTTTTCTTCCTATGAAGAAAATTTTCACTCGCGTCCTTGCTGCGACAAGGATTCCACGATGGTCCGCCTCTGAAGGATAAGTATAATTCTCCTCCTGGCAGAATCGCCAGTTAATTATTCGTAATACACGGAGTTCAAAAAATTATTTTTTCTTCACGCTTATGCGTGTTGTTTCCTTTATTATATTTTCTTGACTAACTCTAATTTTACAAAAATCTTAATTTATAACGTTAGTTTCTTATCAACTACGTGTTTACAATATTTCTTATTATTATTTTAAACTGTTGTTTATGGTGTTTATCTTACATTATGTTTCTTTGTCTTATTAAACATGTTTGTTTTTTTGTTTAATCTATGTTTCTTTGTCTTATATTTTACATTATATTTCTTTGTCTTAAATATTTAAACATGTTCATTTCTGTTTAATCTATATTTCTTTGTCTTATATTTACACATGTTTTATTTCTGTTTTAATCTATTTATGACTCATAGTTGTTTACTTAATATTATCATGCATGTCTGAGCATGCTATTCTTATCTTAAATCTTAATATTATGTGATACCATAGGGACTGACCTTAACTCGCTTCACAAACCTTTCAGCTCCCACGAGTGTCAGTCGCACCATTAAAATGTCGCATAAATCTTTTCTGCATGTCCGTTTTTGCCCCTGGCATGTCTTGTTCCAGTTCGTCGGCCGCAGCCTTCAACTCCTCTACTGTAATAATCTAATCACGGCAGTACAGATTTCCTTACCTTATGTATATATATATATATATATATATATATATATATATATTTATATATATATATATATATATATATATATATATATTTATATATATATATATATATATATATATATATTTATATATATATATATATATATATATATATATATATATATATATGTAAAAGCACGATATGTAGCTGTTGCAGAATCACCATTTTTGTAGTATGTTTTGATAATTTATATCTACAGGGTCCGCCAAATAACTTCTTTTTTTTTGAAAATGCTATAAAAAACTACTGAATATTTTCTCAAATTTCTTTTTCTATTTGAAAGTACAATCCTTCCGGTTAATAATGGAAAATAATTTCATTGAAATGGCTGCCTCGGCTGGCCTCGCAGTAGCCTAAACGATCGTTTCGATTTTTAAGTACATTATCGATTGTGATTGAATATTGTCCCTTAAAGCGTCAATTGTCTCTGGCTTGTCGGCACCCCACAAATAATAGTCCAACGGTGTCAAATCGCAGCTCTGCGGCTGATAATGCGATCTTCAAAAACAGGGTGCAAAACATCGAGTGTAGCTTCGGCTGTGTGGCACGTAGCGCAGTCCTGTTGAAACCAAATTCTTCAATTTTTGTGAACAAAAATTCGTTCAACATGGCCCGATAACGATCGCCATTGACTGTAACGGCCACTCCTTGCTAATTTTCGAATAAAAATGGCCCCATTATGCATCTGGACCAAAATTCGCACCAAACAGTGACTCGTTTTGGGTACGTCGGCCTTTCAATGTATGCGTGCGAGTTTTCTGTGGCCCAAATGCGACAATTTTGCTTTTTTACATACATATATATATATATATATATATATATATATATATTATATATATGGTATTATATATATATATATATATATATATATATATATTATATATATGGTATTATATATATATATATATATATATATATATATATAAATATATATATATATTATATGTATATGGTATTATATATATATATATATATATATATATATATATATATATATATATATATTATATGTATATGGTATTATATATATATATATATATATATATATATATATTATATGTATATGGTATTATATATATATATATATATATATATATATATACTATATATATATATATATATATATATATATATATATTATATGTATATGGTAATATATATATATATATATATATATATATATATATATATATTATATGTATATGGTATTATATATATATATATATATATATATATATATATTATATGTATATGGTATTATATATATATATATATATATATATATATATGTATATATATACATATATATATATATATTTATATATGTACATATATATATATATATATATATATATATACATATGTATATATATATATATATATATATATATATATGTATATACATTTACATATATATATATATATATATATATATATATATATATATATATATATATATATATATATACATTTACATATATATATATATATATATATATATATATATATACATTTACATATATATATATATATATATATATATATATATTATATGTATATGGTATTATATATATATATATATATATATATATATATATATTATATGTATATGGTATTATATATATATATATATATATATATATATATTATATGTATATGGTATTATATATATATATATATATATATATATATATATATATTATATGTATATGGTATTATATATATACATATATATATATATATATATATATTATATGTATATGGTATTAT
>OY776276.1:74151884-74221884 GCA_963675445.1 Linnaemya vulpina | reverse complement strand
GTATTGAAAGACGTTCAAATGTTCGGGAAAATAGTTTCAGCCATTATCGGCACCACCACAAACATTAGCATTTATTCTGTTCAACCTGACAGACGTTCCACTGGAACCAGTCAGGAAGACATTAGTCGGTATAGTCAAGACTATTGGTTGTTTGAGGTGCCACATGATAATTGATGGCATAAAAATGGAGAAAACTAAATTTTTTTATTCGGCCGTTATCGACAAGGACGTGTTAGATAAAGTGAATCCAACAACCGATTCAGGAGAAGCTCAGTTCAGAAATAACATGCGGGAAGTATAGTTATTTGAAAGAAGATAGAAATAGATTCTAGGGCGATCCGGTACTTTTTGTGAAAGAATCTGGCATATACACGAAAACTGAATTGGACTCTAATCCAATTGGAGAGTTTTGTGATATTGTATCGGCTATATCGATTGAGGTGGAAAAACCAGAGTTAGACATTTAGATGAACAACAGAGTACATACTTTTAGAGAATAACAAGCAGTTATGAACCCCAAAATCGCCTAGTTACTCCGAATGTTCTGCACCAGTTGTGTTAATGACTACGAACATGTATTTATATATATGTATGTATATATATATATATATATATATATATATATATATATTTATTTATAGATGTATATGTATTTATATATATGTACGCATATATATATATATATATATATATATATATATATATATATGTACATGTATATATATATATAAATATATATATATACATATATATATATATATATATATATATATATATATAAATATATATATATATATATATATATATATATATATATTATATGTATATTATATTATATATATTTATATATATATATATATATATATATATATATATATAAATATATATAATATAATATACATATAATATATATATATATATATATATATATATATATATATATACAATACCATATACATATAATATATATATATATATATATATATATATATATATATATAATACCATATACATATAATATATATATATATATATATATATATATATATTACCATATACATATAATATATATATATATATATATATATATATATTACCATATACATATAATATATATATATATATATATATATATATATATACATATATAATACCATATACATATAATATATATATATACATATATATATATATATATATATATATATATATATAATACCATATACATATAATATATATATTGTTACGTTTTTAGACCTTTTCGTAAAAACGGTTTTATTATTTATCCTTCAAGGATTCGTGTTATTGCATCAAATTAAAACACGGACAAATTAATTTAGAAATATAATGCGGCAACACTTTATTTGTTACTTTATTTACACGAGTATTTGTACTACTCAACACTTAGCGATGTTAACACGTCTATATTTGATATCACACTGATTCTCTGAGCTCTGGCAGCGCCTTTATATAGCAAAAATGACGTCGTCTGGTAACCTCGCGAAAGTTCTGGGTATGGTGGTTGTATTTTA
The DNA here is from genome assembly GCA_963675445.1 of Linnaemya vulpina. Taxonomy (NCBI): domain Eukaryota; kingdom Metazoa; phylum Arthropoda; class Insecta; order Diptera; family Tachinidae; genus Linnaemya; species Linnaemya vulpina. Next base: position 74,220,352 of record OY776276.1, on the reverse strand, counting down.
CTTGACATGTGTGTGTTTGTATACATGACAATGCTGACTTGTTTGGTTTGCTTATGGTAACTATGTGTGGTTGAATGTATGAGTGTTCTGTGTGTTTTGCCTATGGTAACTATGAGTGGTTGTGTGGATGAGTGTGTGGTTTTGTTTCTTCTACGTGTACATGGCTGTGTATACTTGTGAATCTGTTTAGCTTGATTAGCAGCGAATACTTGCATACAAGATCATTAAGAATAACATCTCTTAGCATTTATGTTGCTAGGTTTGTTGTTTTTGTGGTTTATTCTTATTGGCACAGCCTTGAATGATCTTGTATGTTCTGGAGTATTCCATTTCCATTAATTTCAATATTATCTATATAGTGTTGACCAGGGTTGTAACATTTTGACAACTATAGATTAATTGGCAGTGCTGCCAAGTACATATAGCCACATTGTCGTTTTATTTAAATCTATTTCTAATCTTTGTAACAATATATATATATATATATATATATATATATATATATATGTAAAAAAGCAAAATTGTCGCATTTGGAGCACAGAAAACTCGCACGCATACATTGAAAGGCCGACGTACCCAATACGAGTCACTGTTTGGTGCGAATTTTGGTCCAGATGCATAATGGGGCCATTTTTATTCGAAAATTAGCGAGGAGTTGCCGTTACAGTCAATGGCGATCGTTATCGGGCCATGTTGAACGAATTTTTGTTCACAAAAATTAAAGAGGAGGATATTGGCAACATTTGGTTTCAACAGGACTGCGCTACGTGCCACACAGCCGAAGCTACACTCGATGTTTTGCACCCTGTTTTTGAAGATCGCATTATCAGCCGCAGAGCTGCGATCGGAGCTGCGATTTGACACCGTTGGACTATTATTTGTGGGGTGCCGACAAGCCAGAGACAATTGACGCTTTAAAGCACAATATTCAATCACAATCGATAATGTGCTTAAAAATCGGACCAATCGTTTAGGCTACTGCGAGGCCAGCCGAGGCAGCCATTTCAATGAAATTATTTTCCATTATTAACCGGAAGGATTGTACTTTCAAATAGAAAAAGAAATTTGAGAAAATATTCAGTAGTTTTTTATAGCATTTTCAAAAAAAAAAAAAAAAGTTATTTGGCGGACCCTGTAGATATAAATTATCAAAACATACTACAAAAATGGTGATTCTGCAACAGCTACATATCGTGCTTTTACATATATATATATATATATATATATATATATATATATATATACATAAGGTAAGGAAATCTGTACTGCCGTGATTATTACAGTAGAGGAGTTGAAGGCTGCGGCCGATGAACTGGAACAAGAGATGCCAGGGGCAAAAACGGACTTACAGAAAAGATTTATCCAACATTTTAATGGTACGACTGACACTCGTGGGAGCTGAAAGGTTTGTGACGCGGCATCTTAATGAGGCAGGCGCCGTATGGACGTTAAATACTCTATAACGAAATATTTCGGTGAGAGCAACCACGATGTAGAAACGTGGATCCAATAGTTTTTGGAATTCCTACAGGTGCTAGAATGCGACACGCTACAAAAGTACATATATGCAAAGCAGTTGTTAACAGGGGCAGCCAAGGCTTTCATCAGAAGCCAATCTGGCATAAAAGATTTGACTGCTCTTGCAGCAACCTTTCGAGAAGAATTTGGGGTGAAGCGATCCGCTATATCAAGCCAAGAATATTGAATTGAAAGAAAAATCGGTTACGGGAAGGTCGTCAGAACTTAAGGCGGGAAGGCTATGCCGAAACTACGTAATATTGGTAGAATATTGCTAGGGTTTGCAGAAATGGCACCACCAATTGTCTTAAGTGCAAAAGAAGTGGACACAAATCGTTTTAGTGTCCAACCTTATAAAAAGAAAAGAACGTCACTGATGTGAAACCAATTGTAAACACGATAACGGACGATGACCATCCATCGAAGAGAGTATTGAAAGACGTTCAAATGTTCGGGAAAATAGTTTCAGCCATTATCGGCACCACCACAAACATTAGCATTTATTCTGTTAAACCTGACAGACGTTCCACTGGAACCAGTCAGGAAGACATTAGTCGGTATAGTCAAGACTATTGGTTGTTTGAGGTGCCACATGATAATTGATGGCATAAAAATGGAGAAAACTAAATTTTTTTATTCGGCCGTTATCGACAAGGACGTGTTAGATAAAGTGAATCCAACAACCGATTCAGGAGAAGCTCAGTTCAGAAATAACATGCGGGAAGTATAGTTATTTGAAAGAAGATAGAAATAGATTCTAGGGCGATTCGGTACTTTTTGTGAAAGAATCTGGCATATACACGAAAACTGAATTGGACTCTAATCCAATTGGAGAGTTTTGTGATATTGTATCGGCTATATCGATTGAGGTGGAAAAACCAGAGTTAGACATTTAGATGAACAACAGAGTACATACTTTTAGAGAATAACAAGCAGTTATGAACCCCAAAACCGCCTAGTTACTCCGAATGTTCTGCACCAGTTGTGTTAATGACTACGAAAAATGGCTCAGAAATATTTTGCTGTGACTACAGACGGTTGATGACGTCATTCGGAGGCTACAGGAAGCCACGGTATCTACGACGTTAGACTTGAAAAACGGGTTCTTCCATGTCTCTGTAGCAAAATATTCGCAGAAATATACGGCGTTCGTTACCCAAAAGGGACCATAAGTTCCAATATGTACCTTTCGTGATTAGCAACTCTCCGTCGATATTACGGGACTTGGTCAGAGATGGTATAGTGGTTATTTACATGGATGACATGGTGGCGTTGTCACTGGACGAAAACGAGGGCCTGCGTAATTTACGGCAAGTAATGGAGAAGCATCAGCAAATAGAATTTAAATAGAGCAAGTGTCAATTCCTGCGTAAGAAACCTTAGTTCTTAGGCTACGTCATTGAAAATTCGTTGATATCGTTATCAGAAGAAAAGATTAACTCAATTAAAAACTTTCCAGTACCAAGCACTACGCAAGCCATACAAAGGTTTTTAGGGCAAGGTTGGCCTAAAAACCTTTTTGTTCTATGGCAAGGTCTCCAAATCGCTGTCAGACTTGCTGAAGAAAGATTTAAAATTGAATAAGGGGCTATTAGCGGTTCAACAGTTAAAATGAGCTTTGACCAGCGATGCGGTACTCCGACTATACAATCCAAGAGGCGAAACGGATATATATACAGACGCAAACAAGTTTTTTTAAACTCTTTAATTTTAATTGTGTGATGATGCTCTTTTCGAAAAATCTTACTAAAAAATTCAAAGTGATCAATTGAAGGGTTTTAGCTAGTTCTTATGCGCATTTCACTGGGTCTAATTGAGATCATCAGGGAAACTTTACCCAACACTTTTTAGAATAACTAAAGCTATTTATTACAAACTTTCACTTTAATAAGTGAGAAGCTTAAAAGAAATATCAAAGTCATAACAAGAACGAACTGATCACTTTTCTTTTTCTATTTTCTTACGCTTTATTCTACAACTGGGTGGCTTTTTTCCGACTCAAATCGTAGTTTGAGCGAAATAAAGAACAACAACAACTAATAATTGTTTAGTATAAAAACAATTTATTTAGAGTGTTGACAACATAAGTTGTTTTATTTTGCACAAGAACTTGCATTTTTAAATTAGTACATATTTTGGGGAATTTTCGTTTTTAAACTCTTTAATTTTAATTATGTGCTGATTCTATTTTCCCAAAATCTTACTAAAAATTTAATTTTTAGTAAGATTTTGCGGAAAAAATCAAGATTGAATATGGTGCGCTGATGCTGCAGAAAGATGCAGAGCACTCGGCGTTCCATCCAGTCGAGTACATAAGCAGGAATACAACTTGCGTTGAAGAGATATATCACTCATATGAACTAGAGATACTGGCAATCATCGAAGCCTTAAAAAGTGTACAATATACGTGTTGAGCATGAAATTCAAGGTCATAACAGGTTGTAACGCACTTGGACTAAAGCTGTCTGCAAGATATTCGGGAAGAGTGTGTATGAAGGGTATTTTATGAAATATAGAATTCTGCTCAAAAACCCTACAAAAGAATTGATTGTCATACTAGTTTATGAAAAAAGAAGTAATGGAAATGGCACACCAGAAAGAACACTTTATTGTGCGTAGGACAAGGGAGCTGGTGGAAAGACAATTCTACATCCCAAACTAGAATCGAAAACAGCGGCTGTAGTAAGAAGCTGTGTGGAATGCATGATCGTGGAAGCTAAGATGGGAAAGAAGGAAGGTATTCTCCACCCGATAGACAAAGCGGACAAACACTTCGCAACCTACCATATAGATCACGTACGACCTATGGAGGCTACGAGTACATCCTCGTAATAGTCGATGCCGTTACCAAATGGTATTGGAATGAATTTGAGAAGTGTTGCCAGAATATAACATCTGCAAATCGCTACGGGGGTTCCAAACGGAAATGGCCAGGCGGAACGCCTAAATCGCGCATGTTAAACAAAATATGCGTCAAAACTACAAACCATTGTTATAAATACGTATATATTCAACAAAATGTTAATAATAGCCAGTCATGCAGTACCCAGAATACTCCCTTCAGGCTGATGACCAGTTTCCATATGAAAATTAAAAGAGGCGTCGAAATATCGAGCATCCTGGAAGAGTTATCTATAACGGAGCTACATGAACAGAGGGACCAGTTGCGCGACGAAGCACGAGAGAACGTTGCAAAATCCAGGTGGAAAACCGGCGAACGTTCGACAATAAAAGAATCCCAGCCACATCATACAAGATAGGCAACCTGGTAGCCATTAACCGCACCCAATACGGTACTGGGACGAAGCTACGCCTAAAATTCTTAAGCCCATACAAAATTAAAGCGAAAGTAAACCACGATCGCTATAAAGTCGAAAACATTGGCAAGGGCGAGGAGAACAAGGAAATGTTTTACCGTTGCGTAGTATATGAAGCTATGGACTGAGACTTCGGGACGAAGCCAGCGTCAGGAGGGCCAAATGGAGGATGACCCACTGTGATATAGGAATGCGACCGACCCACTGTAACGAGAACACACATATACAAATACGCAAGTTAAGTAGAAGCCATATATAGAACATAATACCGACAGAACATGTATTTATAACAACCGCACACAAGTAGACAGACAGAAATAAAAGGACGGAACCATGCATACGAAAAGAAGTTGAGTTCAGCAGAAATATGATCGCCAAATCGTCCACCTAGTAGCAAGCGGAGTGTACAATAATGAGTAATAGTAATACTTACTGAAGGTGAATTATTAATTATTGTTAAGTGATATATTTAAATGAGCCCATGAATCAACAGTATGCTGCGGTGTGTTTTATTAAATCGAGACAAAGTTAAGTCTACAATAATATAGATTAAGTTTAATACATATTAAAAATAATTTGTGTTTTCGCAGTTTTGAACTTAAAGCTGAATAATAGTTCTTGACTCAATAAGTAATCCTATAAGTTCGAATGGTTTTTTGTGTGGTGTTAAAAATATTTTCTATATTGTTATATTTGTATTATATAAATTGTAAAATGAAGATGAAAAAATTAATAAGTGTCTGAATTATTTTGAATTAATTGAATGGTTGATAAAAAATTTTTCATTAACCAGTAAAATTTTTGTAACAATTTCAAAATTTGAAATGCTTGTATTAACCCAGATATGCCCATTTGCTTGATCATGAACATTTTATTTTATTAGTATTTTTATATTTTGGAAGTAAATGAGAAATAAAAATAATGTATTTATAGATTTTTAAAGATTTATTGAAAAAAAAAATGATTTTTGAAGCCGTGCTATATATGGGACTTGGGCACATAACCTATTGGGTGTGATACGACACAAAGCATTTTACATGTAATCCTATGTCACATTTTCGGCATCTAGTTAAAGTTTTTTGATGGCAGGCTCTACATCTTGTTTGTTTTTCCTGAGAAATTACCCAATGGTCCAATCGATCATAGCGCAATTCATTATTTAGGCTAAGCGATGGATGCCCCCTTTGGTAAACTGGGACTTTTTTGTTTTGTGCTAGTAGAGTATTAGCGATACTTCTTCTAAAGGACAATTGATCCATAGTTCCCCCATTATGCTTGTGAATCTGCCAAGCATTATGTACCGCCATATTCACACAGTGCATTGTGATGGGAAAATACCATTTTTTTCCTCTTATAGCAGTGCGATATAAACTTCTATTCTGATCAGAGCGATCTACTCCACCCATGCTTCTATTATAATATTTCACTATTCGGGGCTGTTCGACTTGAATAAATGTCTTTTCTTTTTGAGAGTACCGCTTGACAGATCCTAGGGGATTCACTCCGACTGCCTTAGAACAAAATGTAATAATACTGTTATCATTCCATTTTATAAAAATTATAATTCTATTTATAATTTTGATGAAATCATAACTGCCGCGATTAGTGCTTCCAGGAATGCGGTTTTCTCTTATTGTTCCAGTGCCGTACATATTCATTTTCTCCAGATTTTCTAACAAAGCGATGGAAGAAAAAAATTATCAAAGAACAAATGAAATGTTTGGTCTCTCCATTTTGATCGCAAGGCGTCGGCGTATTCCAGTGCGACGGATGTTCGAATACCCAAGTCCTGATAAGTTTCAGTGATGTTTGTGGAAGCACCTTGGTAAGGCTCTAACCAGCTTATATATCCTTGTCGTGTCGTACCTTGAAGCCATAACGAATAGACTTACCATAAATATACTGCTTGCAACCATGTCTACCTGTGTACGGAACCATGGCTTCATCTACGCTGTGTTCCTCCTCAACATAAGCATTTTCAATAAACTTTTTATTCAAATGCGCAAAGAGCGGCCTGACTTTGGCGAATTTATCAGAAGGATCTAGGAAGTTGTTATCTTGGCAATGAATATTAGACAAAATAAACTCAAATTTGTTTCTCGCTATTGCTTGGGACACAAGTTCATTGTTGGAGTCTTTCGAGCGTTCCCAATACATTCTTCTTCTAGGTAGAGGAACGTATCCACTAAGCAATATTACTCCAAGAAAGCACTTCATTTCCGGTATATTTACTCGCAAGTCGCTATTCTTTTGTGACGCGTACCGATTTGTCTCATCCGTAATTTTTTGTACTAGCTCATCATCAAATAAAGAGCAAAAAAGTGAAGTAGGATTACGCTCATCTGTGGCGACGCTATCTTCAGGTTTTTCAAAAGTAGCATCATAAGTGGGAAAATCTGTCTTCACATAGTGATAATTTTTATTTTTCTTCAATTTCTTCGCGATTTTAGATGAGCTTTCTCTAAGCTGAGAGAGAGGGATATCATCCTCTGTCTCCCAATCACTATCAAAACTGAGGCCGGTAAATTATCTATATCGACGTAGTCTTCATCGCCGGAATCTTCGTCTGTGACGTCTCCACATGCATTATTGGGTGGGAATGTAGTTATATTATCCTTATCTAGATTCACATCCTCTATCAACGCCAAAGCTTCATGAAGAGAAAATCCTCTATGGAAAATACATAAAGTACATAGCATATAATATATTTCTAATGTCCTACATATAGGTCACCAAATTTAAGGTGTCACAACAACAAAACTAAAGCTCAATATTTAAATGTTTGTACATATAACAATCAAGGGGGTCTTCATTTATATAAATTTAAGCAGAGATATAGTATTTATTCACTTACAAATTTACAAAATTTTACTTACCGTACAAACGTGGCCCCATATTCAGTCATTATAAAAATATCACTAATTAATTATTCAACAACTCAAAAATAATAGCAAAAAATAATGCGATCACACAAACTCCCACGAGGTTTTGATGAGTACTAAGTATGTCAACAAGAAAATCGGTACTTTGATAAACGTGACGTATCATGTAAAGAAGCATTTTGGTGTACTATATATAGGTCATTGGGCATATCTGGGTTAAGATATGAAAGTTATATATATATATATATATATATATATATATATAATAAACTAATTTTTTTTTTACATATTGTCATTGTACTGTTATAATATGAAATTTATTTTTATTGAATTGTTAATAAACTAAAATATATAAAATAATAAAAAAAAAATGATATATATATACATATATATATATATATATATACATACATATATATATATATATATATATATATATATATGTATATATATATATATATATATATATATATATGTATATATAGATATGTATATATATATATATATATATATATATATATGTATATATATATATATATATATATATATACATATATATATATATATATATATATATATATATATACATATATATATATATATATATATATATATATATATGTATATATATATATATATATATATATATATTTATATATATATTTATATATATATACATATATATTTATATATATATACATATATATATATATATATATATATATATACATTTACATACATATACATACATACATATATATATATATATATATATATATATATATACATGTACATATACATATATATATATACATATATATATATATATATATATATATATATACATATATATATATATATATATATATATATATTTATATGGTCATAAGACATGAACCATTGCATCGAAAGTATGTTGAGACACCCGAGATTGTACCGAAATGTGACAGGATCCGCGTGTGGTTTCCGCTTTTACTGAAGAAATTCCGCTTAATAAAATCTTTGAAGGATACCGTGCAAGTCCTAGGAGTTAGGCGCAACTTTCGGTTATGTAAGACAATTTGGAGGCAGACTCCAGCAAAGCAGGGCAGGTTATCGATTGGCCAGAACGGTTCTTCACTTGAATTAAGGCAGTGGGCATAATAAATTCTTGCTCTAGTGTCACGAAACGACACAGAAAATGACGGCAGTGAGACAGTGCATGCAACATTAGCGATGGTTGATTAAGGACCAGTGGCAGTTGTGGTTGGACCGGGCACATGCGGCGTTGGCGCTTCATCTGGTTGAGGTCTGCCAGTTTGTATAGCAGAAGACATATGTAGGATAGTGTGATGACGTTGACGACACTCCTTACACGTATTCTTCGAGGGACAATTCAAAACAGCATGACCAACACTAAAACAGTTGTAACACAACGAGGCTTCCTTCACAAAATTTCGACGCTCACTCAAAGTAAGTTGTAGAAATGAAGGACATTTGAAAATCGAATGATTTGTTGCTTAACATTTAACGCAGGCATTTGATTTGCCATTTGTACTCACCAGGCATTTTGCATTATTGATTTGGAATCTATTTGAGTTACCTTGCTTTCCTGGGGAAGTGGACTTACGTTCCTCACATCGGTTGTCTAAAAAATGAAACAGGTCATCAATAGTTGGGTTGGGATTATCACGGCTGTCGTGAATCCAACGTCGTTTTGATTCATGGTCAACCTTGGCAAGCAGCAAGTAAATCAACCAACAGTCTCTACCTTTCTTATCAATTGCCTCAAGACCCCGAATAATTTCATTCGCTTCGTCAGAAATCTTCCTCAAAATGGAGCCATTTTCTGTTGGTGTAGAAGGCAGTGCCATGAAAGTTTCAATGAACGAATTTACGATGTGCTTAGGACGATCGTATCTATCATTGAGTCGAATCCACGCAGTCTTATAAGCCGCATTGGTAACGGGAATGTGTTGAATTAGTCGAGCAGCATCATCTTTTAACAAAGATTTCAAGTAGTGAAACTTTTGTGTATCAGACAATGTTGTCTTTGAGTCGACTGTACTTTCAAACAAGTCTTTAAAGCTGGGCCAGTCTTTATATAACCAGTTAAACGAAGGAATGTTGATTCGTGGCAATTCGTTTCCCTTACCCACATTGGTTGTAAAAATGTGTTGCAAAACACATGTGTTGTTCCGTTAGCTTTTCAATAGCATTGGTATTACTATAGCTTTCGTCCGGTTTCGGGGCATATTTTGACCTTAGAACATATAGCTTACCCCGTGCTGCCAAATATTTCTCTTCGTATGTCACAAAATCTAGCTCTGGATCACCGAAATTTCCAAAATTTTTATACTGATACAGTTCATCAGTGGATTTCACAAACCCCTGCCATGCTTCCTCCAAACGTTCCAATCGGCTTACCACATTCTCCCAAGTACAGTCATCAGGTGGGTTTTCGGCAAAAGAAAGAAGTCGAGTCAGTGAGCCCTTCCAACGACCTCTGAGGGCCACTAACGAATTCACATGCCCCACCATCCAGTTCTTGGTGAAAAATTACGAGTTGTCTTTGATGGATCCTTCCAAGACTCTAATGGGATCTCGCTCAACAGCACAATCCACATTGGGCCCAGTATACAACGAGACCTGTTCTCAGTCTGTTTGCGCTTCCGATTTTACCGTTATGTCTTCTCAGCCGACATAGTAAAAATGTTCCGGCAGATATGGGTTTCGGAGAAGCACAAAAATTATCAGCGAATAATCTGGAGAGAATCCCCACGGAGCAAATTAAACATTACCAATTGTGTACGGTAACCAACGGAACAGCATGTGCGCCATATTTCTCAGTTCGTGTTCTACAACAATTGGCGCAAGACTACAAATCGGTACACCCGTTAGCTTCGAAGATTTTGCTCGAAGACTTCTATGTTGATGACGTCCTCGCAGGTGCTGCAACTGAAGAGGGAACCATTGCAAAGCGGGATGACTTAACACATTTGTTGTCTCAGGCAGGCCTTGAGTTAAGGAAGTGGATTTCTAATTGCCCTCGGATCTCAGTAAGTATTCAAGATCTAACATTCTTAAAATCTCCAGATGAAAATGTCAAGAAGGTGCTGGGAGTCTACTGGGAGCCTGCGAGTGACATGTTGGGCTAAAAAATCACTCTTTCCACTAATGCGCCCTCTACAAAACGACAAGTACTCTCTGATGTGTCTCGCATCTTTGACCCCATGAGAATCTTATCTCCAGTTGTCGTTCGTTTTAAAATGTTGCTGAGAGAACTATGGTCACAAAATCTCTCTTGGGATGCATCCCTACCATCAAACCTAGCAGCTTTGTGGTCACAATATCGAAAAGACTTACAAACCCTACAAAACTTCAAACTTCCACGTTTCGTGCCAAATACTCATTCATCACTGGAGCTACACGGATTTTCAGATGCCTCTATCCAAGCCTATTCCGCTGTGATATACGCCAGATTTATCGCGTCAAAAACTCGGGTTGCACCCATCAAACAAAAATCTTTGCCCCGCCTGGAGCCTTGTGGGGCACTTTAATTATCGCGCTTACTAAAACGTGTTCTAGAAGCCTTGCCTCATGACTCCATTAAGGTTCGTGCGTGGTGTGACTCAACCATCGTATTGTCGCGGCTCTCAAAGCCACCTTTGAAATTGAAAACATTTGAAGCCAACCGTACTTCGGAAATTGTAGAAAATTTGCCTAGAAGATTATGGGACCACGTTACCTCGGAGGAAAACCCAGCTCATTGCGCTTCTCGAGGAATGTCTGCCTTAAATCTACTCAGCCATAATCTCTGGTGGAACGGGTCTGACTGGCTAAGCGATGATTTGATATATAATTCTATTATAAACCGTTCTAATAATTGTGATATAATTACCGAACCTGAAGCACTAGCTGCCCTAAACTCTAATATCAGCACAATGGTCACAATTGTTGAAGAATACGATCCAATTGACTGGCTTTTGAATCAGGTATCAAAGTGGACAAAGCTGGTTCAAATTTTGGCCTACATGTTTAAATTCTCCAATGCATCTAAGCACCATCAAGTTAACCACGTTTCCTGTCTCACCTTTGATAAAATTGAGCGAGAAAAATAGGTTTTGCTGAAATACGCTCAAACTACATTCAATGTTGAACGAGTCGGTTTACAGAGAGGCAACTCTGTTAGTTCCCAGGGCGAAATGCTCGAAAATCTAAGGGGAACATATGCCTATTTGTTTGCCTAGTTACATCCGCTATTCATCTAGAACTTGCAACTGATTTGAGCACACAATGCTTCATATCAGCCTTACGAAGATTTATAGCCCGAAGTGGAAAATATCGACAGATCTACAGTGACAACTTTCTTGGTGCCTCTTGTGAACTAAACTAAATGCACAAAGTTATTATGTCACAAACTCACAACGAAATTGTTTCCGCATCTTTAGCTGAAGGCGGGATACAATGGAAGTTTATCCCACTCATATATATATATATATATATATATATATATATCTATATATATATATATATATATATATATATATATATATATATTAAAAAATTGATTCCTTATGTTAAAATAAATCCATAAATATATATATACATATATATATATATATATATATATATATATATAAATATATATATATACATATATATATATATATATATATATATATATATATATATAAATATATATATACATATATATATATATATATATATATATATATATATATATATACATATATATATATATATATATATATATATATATATATACATATATATTTATATATATATATATATATATATATATATATGTATATATATATATATATATATATATATATATACACATATATATATATAGATATACATATATATATATATATATATATATATATATACATATATATATATATATATATATATATACATATATATATATATGTATATATATATATATATATATATATATATATATATGTATATATATACATATATATATGCATATATATATATATGTATATATATATATATATATATATATATATGTATATATATATATATATATATATATATATATGTATATCTATATATATATATGTATATATATATATATATATATATATATATACATATATATATATATATATATATATATATATATATATATATATATATATATGTATATATATATATATATATATATATATATATATGTATATCTATATATATATATGTATATATATATATATATATATATATATATATATACATATATATATATATATATATATATATATAAATATATATGTATATATATATATATATATATATATATATGTATATATATATATATATATATATATATATGTATATATATATATATATATATATAGATATACACATGTGGATGAAACAGGAGCTTTTTCCTGTCACAAAGCAATGTCAATTTCTTCTATCAATGTAGAATATCAAAATTCAAACAAAAAACAACAAATTGTTATCAATAATTCAAAATACTTTATTGATTCGTATTGGTTGATGAATTCTATATGACTGAGACCCTAAATCAATGCAAAACACTAAGTTATAAAGAATGCAAAAACATTGCGACCGAAAGCTACATTTTTTTATATAGATTTTAAGTACATGTAGTAACTAGCGGGAACAAGCAGTAAAACGATTGATACAACAGGTTTATTTAATCGTATTGATACTTATGCATACATACGATGTACATACATATGTACATGTGTATTTCACTAATAAGTATTCTTATCATAAATCACCCTGTGGTAAATTTAACATAAATGATTGATTTAGATGAATCCAAACATTCTCCCCGCCTTGAAAGATAGCTTTCAAATAAATTTAATAGTGTAGAGGAAGTTTACAAAGTCTGGCGATTGCCCTCTTAAAGATGCCATCTGCAGTTTTAACTGATACCACACGAACGATTCCGTCATTGCCAGGGTTACATTCTATTACTCTTGCTAAGGGCCACTTAAGGGGAGAGGTGTTGTCTTCCTTGATGATCACTAAATCGCCAATCTTTAGATTTATTTTTGTTGCCGTCCATTTAGTCTTAACTTGTAAGAACTTCACATACTCATTTCGCCACCGGTTCCGGAATTGTTGTTGAATCCATTGTAGAAGTTGATGTCTTTTCAGTGAAATTGGGTTATTAGTAAGGACTGTTGGTTCGGGAATTCCTGTTAGAAGGCGGCCAACTAAGAAGTGGGCTGGTGTCAGTGGCCGAAGATCATTTGGATCCGAAGACATAGGTGTGAGAGGGCGACTGTTGATTATTGCTTCTGTTTGGCAACACACAGTGTGCATATCATCATAGTTCAAAATTAGATTTCCAACGGCTCGTCGAATGTAATGTTTTGCCTGCTTTACAGCACTTTCCCATAAACCGCCAAAGTATGGCGATCGGGGAGGTATAAGTTTCCAATCTATACTCTCTTCGCGGCATGCTTCTTGGACTATTTGATTGTGGTTTTCTGATTTAAAACCCAACAGCAACTCTCGAAGCTCCTTGTTGGCTCCTATAAAATTGGTTGCGTTGTCTGAATAGATGATAGAACAACGGCCTCTTCTAGCAACAAATCTCTTCAAAGCGCTTATAAATGCTGAAGACGTTAGATCGGGAACCAGTTCTAAATGCACAGCCTTCACAGAAACGCAGATGAATATAGCCAAATAATCAACACCAGAAATGTTAAATGGAAATGATTGTTCTACGCGATGAACTGGCAATGAGCCCATTACTTGAGTTTCGGTCACTGGACGGCAGCGGTAGCATAAAATACAGTTGTGAAGAACTTTTTTAATTGCGTTTCTCCCATTAATTATCCAAAATTTGTCGCGTAGGATATTGTGTAGTGTCAACGGTCCAGCATGTAAATGCTTGTGATGAAAATGGTGCATGATTGTTTTTACAAATGTATCACTGGCTGGTAGAAGTATGGGGTGTTTCGTTGAAAAGGGCAGGGTTGAGTTTTTTAGTCTCCCTCCTACTCGTAAAACGCCGTTCTGCAGAAATGGGGAAAGTTGAGCTAGTCTGGAATTTCGAGCTAGAGGTTTGCTATTGATTAGATGGTTGATATCTTCAAAAAATGAAGATCTTTGAATGACCTTGCATATCAATAAAAGAGATTGGGTGCAGTTCTTCTGCGCAAATTTGACCAGTATAAGTTTTATTTTTCTGGCAACCACTGATAAATCTCTTAGCATATGCAAATATTCTCAAAAGTTTTTCATAATTGTTGACATACTTGTGGTTGCTGACAATATTATCAACCTCTGATGCAACTAATGTTGACTGCGGCTCACTTGTCTCACAACAGGAAGGTATATGTTGTTCCTTTGGCCAGGTTTTGGTATCAAGTGTTAGGTAATCTGGTCCATTTAGCCAAAATCGGTTTGAAATGTTGCTTATGGTTGCTCCCCGTGAGAGCAGATCTGCTGGATTTAGCTCAGACGGCACATGGCGCCAAGTACAATCCCTTGTTAGACGTTTTATTTTTGCCACCCTGTTTGCGACAAATGTCGGCCAACGATAAGTGTCTCCCGCTATCCATGATCATGTTATCATGGAGTCTGACCAGCAAAGAATTTGTTTTGGTGAAGTTGGAAATTGGTTTCTTACAGTACTGAGCAACTGACTACCTAGCAGAGCTGCGCATAATTCCAACCGCGGCAGACTTACTTCTTTAGCGGGAGCCACCCTTGACTTAGCACATACTAAAGTTGAAATGCTGTTATTGCCATCCACAGAAACAACATAGGCGCATGCACCGTATGCCTTTTGGCTTGCATCTACAAATACATGTATGTAAGTTGATGTGTTAAATTTAACGTACCTTGGTATTTTGATTTGGCCGACGAGGTTTAGCTCGTTGAGGATTTGCTTCCATTCATAAGAGACATCGTGTGGGACGCTTTCGTCCCATTGTAGTTTTAGCTTCCAGAGAACTTGCATCAACATTTTACACCTTACAATAACAGGATTTATAAATCCCAATGGATCAAAGAAGCTTGCCATTTGAGAAAGAATTGACCTTTTTGAAATATTATTTGTTCGTTGCATAGGTGGAAGTGCAAAATGAAACACGTCTTCAGTTGGGGACCATTTGAGACCTAATGTCTTCACGTACTGTGTGTCGTTTGCAGTAATTACAATTTCTCGTTCTGATTGTGGCACATCACCCAAAACAGTTTCACTGTTGGATGCAAACTTTCTCAAGGGAAAGCCACCGATTCTCAAAAGAGCAGTTACTTGTTGCTTTATTTCAATCTCCTCGTCCTCTGTGTTTCCACCAGTCATTAGATTATCTACGTAAAAATCTCGGAGCGTGATACTAGATCCAATTGGATAAGCGTTTACTTCTTCCTTTGCCAGTTGTTGAAGACATTTAACCGCCAAGTAAGGTGCGCAACTCATGCCGTATGTAACGGTTTGCAACTCGTAAGTGACTAATGCCTCATTTATATTTTTTCTCCATAAAATACACTGCCATTTTTTATCATCATCGTGGACTAAAACCTGCCGGTACATTTTAGCAATGTCAGCAACTAACACAAACTTGTAGAATCGAAAACGAAACAAAATAGCAAATAAGTCATCCTGAAGGTTAGGGCCAATATAAAACATTTCGTTTAATGACTTGTTGTTTGTTGTAGCACATGATGCATCGAATACAACCCTGAGGCGCGTAGTACTGCTGTCTGGCTTGACCACACAATGGTGTGGAATGTAATATCGCACATTATCTGGGTTCGTAGGGATCATATGATCTAATGAATGATACTCCTCAAGAAATTTAATATATTCCCCATGAACCAGTTTATCGCGGGCTAGCCTTGCCTCTAAGTAAGTAAACCGTCGACGTGCGATTCCTAGCGAATCACCTAGGTCTGGAGGATATATTTTAAAAGGGAGGCGAACAATAAATTCGTTTGTTTTAGCACATCTTTTAGTTGTATCCTTAAAAAACTGTTCACACGCTTCTTCTTCTTCCGTTAGTAACTCTTCTGCGGAACTTTCACAACTCTCAATTTTCCAAAACGATTGTAGTAATGTTTCCAATAGGGGCTCATTTAATCGAGGTAAAGGTTGATTGTATCTCGTTGAGAGTGTGCTACCTACATTGCTGTTATGATTTTTTGTAACAAGCGCCACTGTCTTTTTATTAATTTATTTTTCGGTTAACACTTGTGGTGCAAGCAAATGAGATCCAGCCAGCTGCATTGCTCCTGATACAATCCAACCCAATTTTGTTTTTATAAGATTCGGTTGATTTTCGACCTTAATTTGTCCTACCATAAGGATATCCCAAAACAAATCTGCTCCGATGAGCAAATCTACAGCTGCTGGCACGTTGAAGTTCTTGTCAGCTAACCTTATATTTCCAGGCACGTTCCAACCAGAGATATTAATGTGTTGTTGAGGATGATATGATGATATTGATGATATAATAATTGCATCTAGTGTAGGTGCATATTCATATACTAATGATTTTGCTGTAAATGTACATGAGTATTTGGCACAGACTGAACTTGTACCGCCTATGCCACAAATGGATGTGTTTACCCTTTTACGTGGAATTTTTAGACGTTGAGCGATATGCTCTGTAATAAAATTTGACTGAGAGCATGAGTCAAGTAAGGCTCTTACAAACATTGATTAGCCACTAGGAGAGTGCACTTCAACTATTGCTGTAGCCAGAATTACTGTACCTTTCTCTTTATAAGCTTGCAGGCATGCAGTAGCAGAAGAGTCATCACCAGGTGTAACGTCTCGCGACACGGACTTTGCCTCCAATTTTTCCTTGTGCAGTAACGTATGGTGAGTGGCGTTGCATCTCTGGCATCTGTTCAACGATGGGCAAGAACTCGCGATGTGGTTCGTTCCAAGACAATTGAGGCAAAGTTTTAACCTTTTAGTAGTATTAAACCGTTCAGATACATTCATATCTATGAATTTTGAACAACGAAACACGCTATGTTGTGGAGCGTTCTGACAAATGTTACATTTCAATGACTGGTTAGACGATATGTAGGTTGCTGTTTGACCTTTAGATGGAAACGACCTACTATCTTTATGTTGTTTCTGATGCAATTCTTTGTGCGGAATAATACGGGTGCTTTCATAAATTTCTAACGACTTACATCGGCTTTCTAAAAAGGTTGCTAGTTTATCCCAACTAGGCAAGCAAAGTGTTGCAGATGTTGTATTGAGAGACTGGACATCTTCCCATTTCGTTTGCAGATCAATATCAAGCTTAGAAATTATTAGGTGTAATATAATGTTTTCTGCAACTTGTTCCTTTGATGCAATTGATTGTAGTGCGCGTATACTACCGTTGACATTGCCGATAAACAGTCGAAGTGACGATACACTAGGTTTATTCATTCTTGGAATGTTAAACAGTTCAAGCAAATGAGACTGAAAAAGTTGGTTTTTGTTATTGTACCTAGCCTTTAGCAAATCAAAAGCATTTCTACAATTAAGCGGTGCTGTTCCTTAATTTAATGACTTCTTTGGCAAGATTTAACCTTACAAGATAATAGTTAGATAGGTTTGTAAATTTAGCTTCTTTGATCTGTTTGATGTCGTCAGTTCCAGATAAATTCGGATGACTTGGTAGTCTAAGTATCTGATGATTGTAAGTTGGCACGTCTGTCTTTCAATTTATAACAGTGTATATCGGATGTAACTTCAAGCGACTGAATAAGCCGAGCTGCAGTGCCTGTTAAACAAGATTTTAAATATTGAAATTTCGATACTGGAGACAGTTCATAATTTTCGTGCACAAGTTGACAAAAAACATTATAAAACTCCATCCAGTCCCTGTTATTACCACTAAACTTTGACAATTGCAATGTCGGCAAAACAGGGCGTTGTAAACTTTGATATTGACCCCCAACTCTTGTACTAGACAACGGGGGTTCAACATTACTTCCACGAAGAAACGCCAATCGTTCAAATATAGTTGATTTAATTTCGTAGTAGGCCTCTTCAACTATAGCCCGATGATTTTTTATTATTTCTGATTCATCAAGTGACTCCAAATCAGATTGTACTTTTTCGAACGACATCAATAAACATTCGAGGGACGACAGCTTTACTTCTAGTTGAGATACCGACATTTGGGAAAAAGAGTTTATGTTGCTACTCATTTTCGTAAAGGTGGACACAACTTGATCACGTTGTAATGACTTAGTTCGAATATTCCCACTATACCCATTAGTATTATCGAATTGTAAAGTGCCAGGACTTGTTGTGTCATTATTCTGATCCATGATTGATTGATTTGATTTAATTTACGAACTTTCGACCAGTAGTATCCGGCTCGAAGGACCTTGGATGAAACAGGAGCTTTTTCCTGTCACAAAGCAATGTCAATTTCTTCTATCAATGTAGAATACCAAAATTCAAACAAAAAACAACAAATTGTTATCAATAATTCAAAATACTTTATTGATTCGTATTGGTTGATGAATTCTATATGACTGAGACCCTAAATCAATGCAAAACACTAAGTTATAAAGAATGCAAAAACATTGCGACCGAAAGCTACATTTTTTTATATAGATTTTAAGTACATGTAGTAACTAGCGGGAACAAGCAATAAAACGATTGATACAACAGGTTTATTTAATCGTATTGATACTTATGCATACATACGATGTACATACATATGTACATATGTATTTCACTAATAAGTATTCTTATCATAAATCACCCTGTGGTAAATTTAACTGAAATTATTGATTTAGATGAATCCAAACAACATGTATATATATATATATATATATATATATATATGTCGATCGCAATATTGTGTCATTATATTTAGCGGCCTAAGCTTTAACCCCTCAATCAACACACTAAAAATGCATATACCACTGTTATAAATTGAAAGACAGACGTGCCAACTTACAATCATCAGATACTTAGACTACCAAGTCATCCGAATTTATCTGGAACTGACGACATCAAACAGATCAAAGAAGCTAAATTTACAAACCTATCTAACTATTATCTTGTAAGGTTAAATCTTGCCAAAGAAGACATTAAATTAAGGAACAGCACCGCTTAATTGTAGAAATGCTTAAAGGTGAACTTTATTTATAAGCCACATATTGTTGCCAAAAATAAATATTTCCAAATTGTATTATGAAAACGGGTTAGATATATAGTGATACAATAGGAAATCCTTAGATTATTTAAGATTCTTTATAATTATAAGGTACATCTTACTGAACATATAAGCTTTTTAGATATTAACTAGAATTATGAAGCAACTACATCCATAGATATCAGTATGGCAACATTGTAAACCCTGATATTTCGCAACTATCTCCTGTTTGGCGAGGCCTCATCAACCAGCAGTTGCAGCAAAAGTGTAATTAAATTTGGTGAGTAAATAAAGTGCTGCATATCTATGCTTGATAGTTAGTTGTATGATTGTAAATATATTGCAATTATAAGACAATGTACCCCCCATACCGTAAGCTATTGAATTCTTCTTAATTCTATATGGTGTACATAGTGCGTAGTTTATTTCAATCTGTTTAATTAGTTTTTTTTTTGTTTTTGTTGTTTCGAACCCTGACCACCATTAGGTTATGCCTTAGTTACTATTAACCAAACAAACCATTTACTTTAATCTCTTTACGATCATGTTTACACCCACCATTCATTAAAATTTGTTTTATTCTTTTACTATTTTCATTAAAACATTGCATTACCAATGAAATATTTCTTCTTTTACCATTAATCCATTTTCAGAGAATTATGTCACATAATCACCGTTTATACAAAAGAGACTTTAGTCATACAGCCGTTGATTTTCTTATCCAAAAGTTTTTTTTTTGTTTTCATTTGAAAACTTGCGAATGAAGGTCCTTTTGGTTATTTCTACAGTGTAACAATTATCTCTTTCTACCACTTACGGCCGTAATATAATAATAAAGAACATTTATAATATTTTACTTGTATAATTAAGCCATAAGCCTTTTAATTTTTATATTGTACGATATATGTAGAAATGGTGTAATGACCAAAACCCAAATTTATCGAAATACTTAGTTTGAATTATATTAGTTCTGTTATTATTAGAATATGAATGCACTTATAAACATTATCTAAAAATGAATCTACATTCTAATAATTCTTGCATGAAATAAGCGGTTAGAATCATGCTGGGAGGGTTCTTAGCAATTTTTATATGCCCTACGATCATAGGTAGTGAGGGCTTAGAGGCAGAATTTAATTGAAGCGATTAAGCATCACTGCTTGACATTTACGATTTTCTTGGTAGTTGATTACACAAATGCGGGTATGTAATAACGTCTAATTATTCTTATCAACTTGTACGTACTTCAATTCGAAGGGAGTCTATAAAATTCTTTGTGTGCTGACTGTCCTATCGGCAACAGAGATTTAGCAAGACAAGAACCTCCCCACCCGACTGTCCGCTAAAATAGTCAATGTCCCCACTCCCACTCGTCTTTAAGAGCAAATAAAATAACAACACTACATCCGATAGATAGGAGGGTTCGGGTGAGTTTTCCATCCTCGAATTGACCTCGAGTTAGACCTCGAGCTGTACATTACATAAGATGGCGCCCAACATGGTGCACGGAATCTATATTGTATAGCTGTAATTTAGACTTCTTTGCTCTCATTTTTTTCTTTCATTCATTTCTTTCTATATATATATATATATATATATATATATATATATATACACTCCTTTGCAAGACCATAAAAAGATATATTTTTGTTTGTTTGTTTTGCTTACAGTAAATTAAATATTTTTTAATTTACATTTAATTTTAAATGCTTGGTCATTTATCTCTTATTATGCAAAATTTGAGAGATCAGTTAATTAGGTTAAGAGAAAAATTCCCAATTCTGAATTTTCTCTGTGTTTCATAACTATAAAGACAATTAAGTTTTAAAGAAGAAGATGTAAAAGTTGTACCGTTATTTTTTTTAATTTTATTTCTTAGTACATTTTTTCTCAATACTGAATAAAATGCCGCGTGCTTCATATCTGTCTGACTTTGAAAAAGGTCAAATTATTGCTCATTTGGATACCGGCTTAAGTTTTCGGGCATTTGCCAGAAAAATTAATCGTTCTAATACCGTTGTTACTAATTTCGCGAAAGATCCAGACGGATACGGTAAGAAAAAAACTGGAGGACCAAGAAAAAAGCATTCTAAACGTGAAAACGTAAAATTATAAACTGTGCTAGCTACCGTATGAAAAGTCTCAGAGACATAGTTAATGAATGCGAAGTAAATGTTTCAATTTCAACGATCAGCCGAGTCTTAAAAGATTCCAAAACTATAATCCGCCAAAAACTGATATTGGAGTGGCCATCATGCTCTCCGGATCAAAATACCATTGAAAATGATTGGGGAATTATAACGCGCCAAGTTTATGCTGAAAACAAGCAATATTCAGCTATTTTTGAGCTCAAGGACGTCGTTATGGATACGTGGAGCTCTATAAGGAACGAAATAAGAAAAAACTTGATAGAAAGTATGCCTAATAGGATTTTTGAGCTTATTCAAAAAAATGGAGGACTTTCTCATTACTAAAGTAGCTTAATATTGTATTAATTTTTTAATATTAATGTTTTAATAGTTATGAAAGACTGAATAATTTTGTTATTAATTTCTTCTATAACAAAATAAATAGTTTATGAATTATTTTTTTTATGAGATAATTTCTTTTGGCAGAAGCTTTACATAGAAAAATATTTGGGTTTGTGTTTGCGTTTTATGTATAAAATTTTGTAAAATTTAACTGTTTTTATAGTTTTGCAAAGGAGTATATATATATATATATATATATATATATATAATAAACTAATTTTTTGACATATTGTCATTGTACTATTATAATATGAAATTTATTTGTTGGGTGGTTAAGCAATGTCTATATGCATTTCATTGGCGCTTCTTACCAAATCGTCAGTAGACTTCAACCACAGTTTTGCAAAGTTTCAAACTTCTCAACTTATTAAAAGACCAACTTCTCAGATGGTTTTTGGAAGTCTTTTAATAAGTTGAGAAGTTTGAAACTTTGCAAAACTGTGGTTGAAGTCTACTGACGATTTGGTAAGAAGCGCCAATGAAATGCATATAGACATTGCTTAACCACCCAACAAATAAATTTCATATTATATATATATATATATATATATATATATATAAAGCGGCTTCTGGATTTTCGCTTAATTGAGAGGAAGATTCGATTAAGTCGACCGGAGATTAGTTTGATATACCTTCAATCAGTGTATGTTTACCATTACACATGTTCTGGAGATCTCTTGTGTCTGGCAAAAAAATTATTTGTAAAGAATCGACATCCTGTTCCAATGAGCATTTACGAATTATTTGCGTATTGCATTCATTAAAATTTGCTTTAGTCTTTTAATATCTTCATTAAAGAATAAAACGGTCAAAACAGTTTTTTTTTCTTTGTTTATTCAAACGTATGTCGGTTATTGTAATATTTTTTCTTTCCATATGGTTTTGCGAACTCTATAAATCGTTATTGTTATCAATCATCCATTTACATAATTTTTCGCCTTGTTCTAACCGTATTATAACATCATGCAAGACACAACATTGCTTAAGATTTTGACCACTGAAATCTTAGGTTTAACCAGAAATATATATATATATATATATATATATATAAATATAATAATATATATATATATATATATATATATATATATATAAATATAATAATATATATATATATATATATATATATATATATAAATATAATAATATATATATATATATATATATATATATATATATATATGTATATATATAAATATATATATATATATATATATATATATATATATATTAATATATATATATATATATATATATATATATATATGTATGTATATATATAAATATATATATATATATATATATATATATATATATATGTATATATGTATATGTATATATATATATGTATATATATATATATATATATATATATATATATATATGTATATATATGTATATATATATATATATATGTATATATATATATGTATATGTATATATATATATATATATATATATATATATATATCGGTATACAGTTTTGTTGTTGCAATATTAAATTTTTTACATATAATATTCGCTGCCTATGCAGTAAATTTTGGTTTATATATAAAATATGACGAAACGTTCTGCTGTAAAGCTTCAGGCTTCTGGCGGCTCAGACAGATAGAATATGTATAATCTGCGATTACAAAATGTTCGAATCTAATGAGTATGATAATTTCAGAATGTAATCTCATCTTTCACAGTCATTTTATTGAAAAGTATTTGGCCGATTCATCGGAATGCCTGTCTTGTAAGAGATCGTGAAGTGTAGCAATTGAAAAAATTCCAAATTCAGGCTAAGGAGAGACAGTCGCGGTAGGATCCGTGAAGGTGCGGTTCCCCGATATAATACCAGAAATATTGCTTGCAATTTGTTTACTGATTTTCGCAGCGATAATATGATGGACAATAGTCTTAGTAATGATCTTATATTTGAAAATCCTATGCATATCAATGATATTCTAGGTCAAGCGAATATAAATCGAAGTGTCCAGAGGAATACCCCTCACCGAAGTGTTCAGCTTGCTTGTTATTCAGAATTGGCAGCTGAAGTTTAATGGGTCTACTCAGGGAATTAGTGTTGATGAGTTTTTATATCCAGTAAAGGTACTTTCACGAGCACATTTTAATAACGATTGTTTTGTTATTTGCAAACGTTTGCATATTTTGTTGAGTAGTCGTGCGCGTGAATGGTATTGGAGATACCATAAGTAAAATTAAATCATAAATTGGAATGATTTTTGCGAAGCACACCAGCACGAATATAAAGATTTCAAATTTCCTTTCGATATTCAGGAGGAGCTAAGGAATAGAAAAATGAAAGCACATGAGACTTTTGAAAGTTTCTATGAATCTATGAATTTTAAATCGACTAGACCGACCTATTCCAGAATATGAGTTAGTCGAAATTCTGATCCGTAACCTTCGTCCGGAAATCCGGCACGAACTTCTTTATGTACGAGTAGATTCCTTAGCACATTTGCGCAAACTGGTGCAAATGAGAGAAAATCTTCTTGGTAAAGATTTGTATCAGAAACATACCGCTGCAAAACGTCATCCATATGTTGGAATCGTCAAGTTGCAGAACATTTCTCTACTGAAGAAAGCTCCCTTACTACTGATAGTAGAGAACCAGAATAATCCGTCGATGCCTTGCAATTTTCTCATAAATGTTGTAAATGCGATAAACCAGGACATTTGTGGGAGGACTGTTTAAAGTCTAGAAACAGGTTCTGTTATGGCTGTGGGAAAAACAAGTATATAAGCCCTTATGTGTAAAATGTGCTTCAAAAGGAATAAATTCAAAAAACTGTCGAAGTTATTCCCGCCACCACCCAATTTAAAATCGTCAGAAAATGTACGACAAATTCACCATACTAGAAATGTTGGCGGAGAAAATTTACTCTCTACCTCTGATACTCTTCTAAAATTTTAAATAGAGAATATAATCTTAATGATAGCATAGGGCGGGAAGCAAGATTGCATCCTATTGAGTCATAATTATTGTATAGCTAAGCACAATATTTTTGAAATATGTTCGACTATACATTTTCTAACAAACGTAAAAGGTCAACAACACTTCGCCTACGAGCATACTATAAAAAGCGTAAATACACTACCAGATTTATTGTGTCTGCAATTACAGTTAATACCGCTGATAAACGGTACTACGCGTCAGTACAATTTTTAAAATTTAAGGAAATAGGTTTATTTTACACCGGGGCCAATGTATCGTGTATAGGTGCAGACTTGGCATGCTTTGATTTTTCTAATCTTCAGGATTTGTTAAGCTTAATTCTTATGTTAGAACTGCTGACGGGCGATCACAAAAGGTCATTGGTTATTTAGATGTTAAAGTCCTCTTTCGAAATCAAGATAAGAAGTTAAGGATTTAAATCATTCAAGCCAAAGACTGATTCTCGGCTTAGATTTTTGGCTGGCTTTTAAATTAGCTCCAGAGCTTTTTGGAGATATGACCTACTCTAATAGCAATGAAAGTCCCTCATCCGTTCTCTCCAGACTGGATGCCTTTGTAAATTCTTTCCAGCAAGAAGTACTTCTATCAGAATCCACAGATATTGATCACTTAAAAGAACTACCTACAGTTATAAGTTTGTTTTCAAATTTCGAAATTCAGGGTTTAGGCAGAACGTCCCTTCTTACCCACGATATTCACATAGGCGATAGCAAGCCTGTCAAGCAACGGTTTTACCCGGTATATTTTCGAGACTACCAAAAGCAAAAATTATATCTAAGCTTGATCTGAAAGATGCCTACTGGCAAATTACCCTATCAGAAAAGGCTAAGCCATTAACTGGTTTTGTTGTCCCCGGTCGCCCACTTTGTAATGCCCCTTCTACTATGTGCCAGTTAATGGACCAATTAATACCAGCAGACTTACACCACTGCGTATTTGGTTATTTGGATGATCTGGTGATTGTATCGGAAGATTTTGAAACCCATTTATCTATCTTGGTTAGTATTGAAGGTGAGTTTAAAAGGGCTAATTTAACCTTGAATGTAGCAAAATCCAAGTTCTGTGTAACAGAAGTTAACTATCTCGGTCATATCATTGGTAACGGTGGTATAAAAACTGACCCTGATAAGGTGCAATCGATACGTGATTGACCAGTCCCTAAAAGTATAAAACAGGTGCGAGGCTTATTGAGCCTAGCCGGCTGGTACCGTCGTTTTATCGCAAATTTGTCCACTATTACATTCCCCATAACGGAATTTTTATCCACTAAGATGACTGTGGGTACTCTGTAATTTAAGAACTATAGTTATACATCAAGCTCACGATAGCCCCACCGCTACGCATGGTGGAATGATAAAAACTATTGCCTTGATACGCAGGCATTTGTTTTGGCTAGGACTCTTTCACGATGTGCGAGAGTATATTTGCTCGTGTCACATCTGTAAATCCGCAAAGGGTCCCAATTTCATAACTACACCAGAAATGGGACAAAAAGTAAAAAGATCCAGACCTTTTCAGAGATTTTACGTAGACATTCTGGATCTATATCCACGTAGCAAACAGGGTCATATCAGTTTGCTTATAGTGTTAGACCATCTGACCAGATTTCATTCGCTATTCCCTCTGAAAAAATTTACGGCTAGTGTTATCCAAGACCATCTATTAAAACAAATATTGCATATCTTTGGCGTACCAGAGATTTTGGTGAGTGACGATGGATCTCAGTTTAAGGCGAATGATTTTTATGCTTTTTTAACTTCATTAGGTATTACTCATATTTATACGGCAATTTATTCCCCACAAGAAAGTGCGCCAGAGCGTGTATACCGTTCCATCTTTACTGGAATTCGCTCTTATTTGCAAAAGGACCAAACACTGTGGGATGAAAATCTCAGTGCAATTGGCTGTGCATTGAGAAATGCATTCCATCAATCCATTCAATGTTCGTCGTACTGTGTTTGGCCTGATATGGTTACGCATGCTAGTTCATATGCGTTATTGAAGAAATTGAAACTGCTAGATGAACCAGGTATCGGATTAAACAGAGAAGATGAATTATATTTACTTATGAAGAATATTAAGGACCATCTATCAAAAGCGTATGAAACGAATCGAACAACATATAACCTTCGCACACGATCAATTTCTTATCAAATAGGGCAGGAGGCTTATCGGTGAAATTTCCCCCAAAGTAATTTAGAAAAGAAGTTAAACGCTAAGTTAGCGCCGCCATTTTTAATATTTATTATCAAGGAAAAGGTGGGCAACCACTATTATATTTTGGAAGACATATGTGGTAGTACATTAGGAACCTATCATGCAATAGATTTAAAACTATAACGCTTGGGTTCCCCCTAATGCGGTTGTAAACAACACCATATTAGGTGGTTTGTAACGGTAAACTATAGAGTGTATAGAGTATTGAGGAACGTAAATTTATTCATAACGTCAGAAATTTTTATTTTAAACTCGAGCCTTAGCACCACAACAGCATAATCTTACTAGTAGTACCAGTTTTAACACTACTAAAGGGAAAGGATTCAATGCCAGAACATTGGTAATATTAGTTCTACTAATATTACCAACATTTTAGTGTAACACTACTTGTCAGTAATCACAAATAAATTAGTTCGCGTAAACACAGACGGACGTGTTCGTACATGTCTGTGCATGTCGTTCAAAACCAGAGATCAAACATATACTCGTTGTTTCGAGAAACGAAAGCAAAAGAAAAAAAAAAGAGAAACTGTATATCTAAAGTGACTATTCTGTTAAACGGCATCGATAAATTCTTTTTTTTACTTTGAACCGTCATACTGAACAGAAGTGTTTTTTTCAAGAATAATTTTCCATATACATAAAATATTCTGAGAAAAGTTATCAATAGTGTAGTTAAATATTAAAAAGAAATTCCACTATCCTCTAATAAAAATACTACAGTGGAATAAAAGCCATCGCTTACAGCTCCGTCCGAAGAAAACCAACAATACTCTCTTTTAATCGCTTTGCGAGCATTCGTAGTGGCGAAACTCGACAGCAGTGCCAACATGTCTTATTCACTACAATTTATCCGCACGCCTGAAATTCTATCTAAAAGTTCAGGAAAGCATACCGTTGAACAGACAGAAAGAAATCGATCGCAACATTGTGTCATTTTCCTTAGCGGCCTAAGCTTTAACACATCAAGCAACACACTAAAAAGGCATGTACCACTGTTATAAATTGAAATACAGACGTGCCAACTTACAATCATCAGATACTTAGACTACCAAGTCATCCGAATTTATCTGGAACTGACGACATCAAACAGATCAAAGAAGCTAAATTTACAAACCTATCTAACTATTAGCTTGTAAGGTTAAATCTTGCCAAAGAAGTCATTAAATTAAGGAACAGCACCGCTTAATTGTAGAAATGCTTAAAGGTGAACTTTCTTTATAAGCAACATATTGTTGCCAAAAACAAATATTTCCAAATTGTATTATGAAAACGGGTTAGATATATAGTGATACAATAGGAAATCCTTAGATTATTTAAGATTCTTTATAATTATAAGATACATCTTACTAAACATATAAGCTTTTTAGATATTAACTAGAATTATGAAGCAACTACATCCATAGATATCAGTATGGCAACATTGTAAACCCTGATATTTCGCAACTATCTCCTGTTTGGCGAGGCCTCATCAACCAGCAGTTGCAGCAAAAGTGTAATTAAATTTGGTGAGTAAATAAAGTGCTGCATATCTATGCTTGATAGTTAGTTGTATGATTATAAATATATTGCAATTATAAGACAATGTACCCCCCATACCGTAAGCTATTGAATTCTTCTTAATTTTATATGGTGTACATAGTGCGTAGTTTATTTCAATCTGTTAAATTAGTTTTTTTTTGTTTTTGTTGTTTCGAACTCTGACAATCATTAGGTTATGCCTTAGTTACTATTAACCAAACCATTTACTTTAATCTCTTTACGATCATGTTTACACCCACCATTCATTAAAATTTGTTTTATTCTTTTACTATTTTCATTAAAGCATTGCATTACCAATGAAATATTTCTTCTTTTACTATTAATCCATTTTCAGAGAATTATATCACATAATCACCGTTTATACAAAAGAGACTTTAGTCATACAGCCGTTGATTTTCTTATCCAAAAGTTTTTTTGTTTTCATTTGAAAACTTGCGAATGAAGGTCCTTTTGGTTATTTCTACAGTGTAACAATTATCTCTGTCTACCACTTACGGCCGTAATATAATAATGAAGAACATTTATAATATTTTACTTGTATAATTAAGCCATAAGCCTTTTAAGTTTTATATTGTACGATATATTTAGAAATGGTATAATGACCAAACCCCAAATTTATCGAAATGCTTAGTTTGAATTATATTAGTTCTGTTATTATTAGAATATGAATGCACTTATAAACCAGAGATCGGTCATGAGTAGTGGAAAACAGAGTAGAGCTGAATCATCACTTATACTTATACGCATTCGTACTTATATCAGGATAAACAAACATCCCATACTCTCTAAGGTTTGAACTACTCATAACACTTATACTTAACAACATGTATGATGTTGTTGAATTCAGCTCTCACTAACTCAATGTATGCAAGCAACACAAAATAAGTATGAGTCGTTAACGGACACAAAAATACTTAGTAGAATATTTTTATGGAAAAAAATATACGCAGCACGACAAAAAGGGTTTTTTATTTCTCAACAGTTTTTAATTCCCGGGAAAATTGCAAATTTCAGAGATAAATAGGTAAAAAAATATGTCTTGGTGTTTATTGTTTCTTATGTTTTTTTTCAATGCATTTTTGAACTTTGGTTCTTTAAAAAAAGCTTCTTATATAGAGGTAAAAAACACTGTTTTACCCACCATCCAAAAAGAATGGCAGGTACCCAGCAAAACTTCGGTAATGACATGTACTTCGGTAATAGATTACTTTGTAATGACTAAAACCTACCGTGCAAATTACTTTGCACTACTTGTTATTAGTTAGTCATTACCAAGTACTAGGTTTTTCTATATTAATAGTAAGTCGTTGAGGAAGTACTTACATATGTATTTGTAACTCGAAAGGTAATAGAAACATCATCGTTAATTGATTTTTCTTAAATATTTGGTACAAAAATTATTTTTTTTTCTAATTCTAAAATGCAAAATTTTACTAAAAGAGTTTTTCCTGTTAAGCTCTTTTTTGAAGTATTTTATTTTTTGCGCCTTGGCGCAGAGGTAAGACATCCGCCTCTCGTCGCGAATGTCCCAGGTTCGTATCCTGGCAAAATCTAAACCTTCAAAAATTTTTCAAAAAAGGCGATATCACCAGTTGTGCGACACAAGCTTTTCTATAGAAAAAGTTGTGCGACACAAGTTTTTCTATAGAAAAAGTTGTGCGACACAAGTTTTTCTATAGAAAAAGTTGTGCGACACAAGTTTTTCTATAGAAAAAGTTGTGCGACACAAGTTTTTCTATAGAAAAAGTTGTGCGACACAAGTTTTTCTATAGAAAAAGTTGTGCGACACAAGTTTTTCTATAGAAAAAGTTGTGCGACACAAGTTTTTCTATAGAAAAAGTTGTGCGACACAAGTTTTTCTATAGAAAAAGTTGTGCGACACAAGTTTTTCTATAGAAAAAGTTGTGCGACACAAGTTTTTCTATAGAAAAAGTTGTGCGACACAAGTTTTTCTATAGAAAAAGTTGTGCGACACAAGTTTTTCTATAGAAAAAGTTGTGCGACACAAGTTTTTCTATAGAAAAAGTTGTGCGACACAAGTTTTTCTATAGAAAAAGTTGTGCGACACAAGTTTTTCTATAGAAAAAGTTGTGCGACACAAGTTTTTCTATAGAAAAAGTTGTGCGACACAAGTTTTTCTATAGAAAAAGTTGTGCGACACAAGTTTTTCTATAGAAAAAGTTGTGCGACACAAGTTTTTCTATAGAAAAAGTTGTGCGACACAAGTTTTTCTATAGAAAAAGTTGTGCGACACAAGTTTTTCTATAGAAAAAGTTGTGCGACACAAGTTTTTCTATAGAAAAAGTTGTGCGAAACAAGTTTTTCTATAGAAAAAGTTGTGCGACACAAGTTTTTCTATAGAAAAAGTTGTGCGACACAAGCTTTTCTATAGAAAAAGTTGTGCGACACAAGTTTTTCTATAGAAAAAGTTGTGCGACACAAGTTTTTCTATAGAAAAAGTTGTGCGACACAAGTTTTTCTATAGAAAAAGTGTGCGACACAAGTTTTTCTATAGAAAAAGTGTGCGACACAAGTTTTTCTATAGAAAAAGATGTGCGACACAAGTTTTTCTATAGAAAAACTCACAACTCGCACAACTTTTTCTATACAACTCGCACAACTTTTTCTATAGAAAAACTTGTGTCGCACAACTTTTTCTATAGAAAAACTTGTGTCGCACAACTTTTTCTATAGAAAAACTTGTGTCGCACAACTTTTTCTATAGAAAAACTTGTGTCGCACAACTTTTTCTATAGAAAAACTTGTGTCGCACAACTTTTTCTATAGAAAAACTTGTGTCGCACAACTTTTTCTATAGAAAAACTTGTGTCGCACAACTTTTTCTATAGAAAAACTTGTGTCGCACAACTTTTTCTATAGAAAAACTTGTGTCGCACAACTTTTTCTATAGAAAAACTTGTGTCGCACAACTTTTTCTATAGAAAAACTTGTGTCGCACAACTTTTTCTATAGAAAAACTTGTGTCGCACAACTTTTTCTATAGAAAAACTTGTGTCGCACAACTTTTTCTATAGAAAAACTTGTGTCGCACAACTTTTTCTATAGAAAAACTTGTGTCGCACAACTTTTTCTATAGAAAAACTTGTGCCGCACAACTTTTTCTATAGAAAAGCTTGTGTCGCACAACTGGTGATATCGCCTTTTTTGAAAAATTTTTGAAGGTTTAGATTTTGCCAGGATACGAACCTGGGACCTTCGCGACGAGAGGCGGATGTCTTACCTCTGCGCCAAGGCGCAAAAAATAAAATACTTCAAAAAAGAGCTTAACAGGAAAAACTCTTTTAGTAAAATTTTGCATTTTAGAATTAGAAAAAAAAATAATTGTTGTACCAAATATTTAAGAAAAATCAATTAACGATGATGTTTCTATTACCTTTCGAGTTACAAATACATATGTAAGTACTTCCTCAACGACTTACTATTAATATAGAAAAACCTAGTACTTGGTAATGACTAACTAATAACAAGTAGTGCAAAGTAATTTGCACGGTAGGTTTTAGTCATTACAAAGTAATCTATTACCGAAGTACATGTCATTACCGAAGTTTTGCTGGGTACCTACCATTCTTTTTGGATGGTGGGTAAAACAGTGTTTTTTACCTCTATATAAGAAGCTTTTTTTAAAGAACCAAAGTTCAAAAATGCATTGAAAAAAAAACATAAGAAACAATAAACACCAAGACATATTTTTTTACCTATTTATCTCTGAAATTTGCAATTTTCCCGGGAATTAAAAACTGTTGAGAAATAAAAAACCCTTTTTGTCGTGCTGCGTATATTTTTTTCCATAAAAATATTCTACTAAGTATTTTTGTGTCCGTTAACGACTCATACTTATTTTGTGTTGCTTGCATACATTGAGTTAGTGAGAGCTGAATTCAACAACATCATACATGTTGTTAAGTATAAGTGTTATGAGTAGTTCAAACCTTAGAGAGTATGGGATGTTTGTTTATCCTGATATAAGTACGAATGCGTATAAGTATAAGTGATGATTCAGCTCTACTCTGTTTTCCACTACTCATGACCGATCTCTGGTTTATAAGTGCATTCATATTCTAATAATAACAGAACTAATATAATTCAAACTAAGCATTTCGATAAATTTGGGGTTTGGTCATTATACCATTTCTAAATATATCGTACAATATAAAACTTAAAAGGCTTATGGCTTAATTATACAAGTAAAATATTATAAATGTTCTTCATTATTATATTACGGCCGTAAGTGGTAGACAGAGATAATTGTTACACTGTAGAAATAACCAAAAGGACCTTCATTCGCAAGTTTTCAAATGAAAACAAAAAAACTTTTGGATAAGAAAATCAACGGCTGTATGACTAAAGTCTCTTTTGTATAAACGGTGATTATGTGATATAATTCTCTGAAAATGGATTAATAGTAAAAGAAGAAATATTTCATTGGTAATGCAATGCTTTAATGAAAATAGTAAAAGAATAAAACAAATTTTAATGAATGGTGGGTGTAAACATGATCGTAAAGAGATTAAAGTAAATGGTTGGTTAATAGTAACTAAGGCATAACCTAATGATTGTCAGAGTTCGAAACAACAAAAACAAAAAAAAACTAATTTAACAGATTGAAATAAACTACGCACTATGTACACCATATAAAATTAAGAAGAATTCAATAGCTTACGGTATGGGGGGTACATTGTCTTATAATTGCAATATATTTATAATCATACAACTAACTATCAAGCATAGATATGCAGCACTTTATTTACTCACCAAATTTAATTACACTTTTGCTGCAACTGCTGGTTGATGAGGCCTCGCCAAACAGGAGATAGTTGCGAAATATCAGGGTTTACAATGTTGCCATACTGATATCTATGGATGTAGTTGCTTCATAATTCTAGTTAATATCTAAAAAGCTTATATGTTTAGTAAGATGTATCTTATAATTATAAAGAATCTTAAATAATCTAAGGATTTCCTATTGTATCACTATATATCTAACCCGTTTTCATAATACAATTTGGAAATATTTGTTTTTGGCAACAATATGTTGCTTATAAAGAAAGTTCACCTTTAAGCATTTCTACAATTAAGCGGTGCTGTTCCTTAATTTAATGACTTCTTTGGCAAGATTTAACCTTACAAGCTAATAGTTAGATAGGTTTGTAAATTTAGCTTCTTTGATGTCGTCAGTTCCAGATAAATTCGGATGACTTGGTAGTCTAAGTATCTGATGATTGTAAGTTGGCACGTCTGTATTTCAATTTATAACAGTGGAAGCTAAGGAAAATGACACAATGTTGCGATCGATTTCTTTCTGTCTGTTCAACGGTATGCTTTCCTGAACTTTTAGATAGAATTTCAGGCGTGCGGATAAATTGTAGTGCATAAGACATGTTGGCACTGCTGTCGAGTTTCGCCACTACGAATGCTCGCAAAGCGATTAAAAGAGAGTATTGTTGGTTTTCTTCGGACGGAGCTGTAAGCGATGGCGTTTATTCCACTGTAGTATTTTTATTAGAGGATAGTGGAATTTCTTTTTAATATTTAACTACACTATTGATAACTTTTCTCAGAATATTTTAAACTTTTTAACCTTTCTTTAAACTTTCTTTAAAGATGTGCGACACAAGTTTTTCTATGGAAAAAGTTGTGCGACACAAGTTTTTCTATAGAAAAAGTTGTGCGACACAAGTTTTTCTAGAGAAAAAGTTGTGCGACACAAGTTTTTCTATAGAAAAAGTTGTGCGACACAAGTTTTTCTATAGAAAAAGTTGTGCGACACAAGTTTTTCTATAGAAAAAAATGTGCGACACAAGTTTTTCTAGAGAAAAAGTTGTGCGACGCAAGTTTTTCTATAGAAAAAGTTGTGCGACACAAGTTTTTCTATAGAAAATATTGTGCGACACAAGTTTTTCTATAGAAAAAGTTGTGCGACACAAGTTTTTCTATAGAAAAAGTTGTGCGACACAAGTTTTTCTATAGAAAAAGTTGTGCGACACAAGTTTTTCTATAGAAAAAGTTGTGCGACACAAGTTTTTCTATAGAAAAAGTTGTGCGACACAAGTTTTTCTATAGAAAAAGTTGTGCGACACAAGTTTTTCTATAGAAAAAGTTGTGCGACACAAGTTTTTCTATAGAAAAAGTTGTGCGACACAAGTTTTCTATAGAAAAAGTTGTGCGACACAAGTTTTCTATAGAAAAAGTTGTGCGACACAAGATTTTCTATAGAAAAAGTTGTGCGACACAAGTTTTTCTATAGAAAAAGTTGTGCGACACAAGTTTTTCTATAGAAAAAGTTTTGCGACACAAGTTTTTCTATAGAAAAAGTTGTGCGACACAAGTTTTTCTATAGAAAAAGTTGTGCGACACAAGTTTTTCTATAGAAAAAGTTGTGCGACACAAGTTTTTCTATAGAAAAAGTTGTGCGACACAAGTTTTTCTATAGAAAAAGTTGTGCGACACAAGTTTTTCTATAGAAAAAGTTGTGCGACACAAGTTTTTCTATAGAAAAAGTTGTGCGACACAAGTTTTTCTATAGAAAAAGTTGTGCGACACAAATTTTTCTATAGAAAAAGTTGTGCGACACAAGTTTTTCTATAGAAAAAGTTGTGCGACACAAGTTTTTCTATAGAAAAAGTTGTGCGACACAAGTTTTTCTATAGAAAAAGTTGTGCGACACAAGTTTTTCTATAGAAAAAGTTGTGCGACACAAGTTTTTCTATAGAAAAAGTTGTGCGACACAAGTTTTTCTATAGAAAAAGTTGTGCGACACAAGTTTTTCTATAGAAAAAGTTGTGCGACACAAGTTTTTCTATAGAAAAAGTTGTGCGACACAAGTTTTTCTATAGAAAAAGTTGTGCGGCACAAGTTTTTCTATAGAAAAAGTTGTGCGACACAAGTTTTTCTATAGAAAAAGTTGTGCGACACAAGTTTTTCTATAGAAAAAGTTGTGCGACACAAGTTTTTCTATAGAAAAAGTTGTGCGACACAAGTTTTTCTATAGAAAAAGTTGTGCGACACAAGTTTTTCTATAGAAAAAGTTGTGCGACACAAGTTTTTCTATAGAAAAAGTTGTGCGACACAAGTTTTTCTATAGAAAAAGTTGTGCGACACAAGTTTTTCTATAGAAAAAGTTGTGCGACACAAGTTTTTCTATAGAAAAAGTTGTGCGACACAAGTTTTTCTATAGAAAAAGTTGTGCGACACAAGTTTTTCTATAGAAAAAATTGTGCGACACAAGTTTATCATTTCTGACAAAATTCAAGTTTTTAAAAAGTATAAGTTGTGTTTTCAGAAAATATTTAGATTTTTATTGCTCATTCCATATTTTATTTATTATTTTTTAATTAATTATTCAGTACTTCTATGTAAATAAAAAATTTGTACATTCTTTTACATTTTACAATGTATACTTAACAAAATATTAGAAATAGTTTTATAATCAAAAGGATACAGTCTTATAAAAAGAATTAAGGAATAATATATTGTCAACTGTTTTTGGGGCTAAACTATTACGCTTCTCAGTAATAATATTTCCAGCCAAAGAAAAAACTCGTTCTGATGCAGCACTGCTGGCTGGAATTGATAAAAGGCGCAAGGCTAGTTTTGACAATCTTGGATATTTTGCAGAGTTGTTTTTCCACCATTGCATCACATCAAAATCTTCATCTATCAATATGTTTTCCGTACAGTACCGTGATACCTCTTCCCTTGCACTTTCTGGTGCTGACATCATAGATCGTCTCAACAAGTTTGGAAAAAAATCGTAGTTCTTTATTCAGTGAAGTATTTGAATTACATGAAAAATTTAGAAGATTTTCACCTGAGCTATTACTATGTGATCTCTGTAAATTCGGTGACGGCAACGGCGAAGTTGTACAGGATAAATTCGGTGACGATGGAATTGACAAAGCTGTTAAATTGAATGAAGAATTCGGCATTGTAGTTGATAAAACGTCATCCATATGTTGGAATCGTCAAGTTGCAGAACATTTCTCTACTGAAGAAAGCTCCCTTACTACTGATAGTTGAGAACCAGAATAATCCGTCGATGCTTTGCAATTTTCTCATAAATGTTGGAAATGCGATAAACCAGGACATTTGTGGAAGGACTGTTGAAAGTCTAGAAACGTGTTCTGTTATGGCTGTGAGAAAAACAAGTATATAAGCCCTTATGTTTAAAATGTGCTTCAAAAAGAATAAATTCAAAAAACTGTCGAAGTTATTCCCGCCACCACCCAATTTAAAATTTTCAGAAAATGTACGACAA
The DNA here is from genome assembly GCA_963675445.1 of Linnaemya vulpina. Lineage (NCBI taxonomy): Eukaryota > Metazoa > Arthropoda > Insecta > Diptera > Tachinidae > Linnaemya > Linnaemya vulpina. Next base: position 74,182,962 of record OY776276.1, on the reverse strand, counting down.
ATTCACCATACTAGAAATGTTGACGGAGAAAATTTACTCTCTACCTCTGATACTCTTCTAAAATTTTAAATAGAGGATATAATCTTAATGATAGCATAAGGCGGGAAGCAAGATTGCATCCTATTGAGTCATAATTATTGTATAGCTAAGCACAATATTTTTAAAATATGTTCGACTATACATTTCCTAACAAACGTAAAAGATCAACAACACTTCGCCTACGAGCATACTACAAAAAGCGTAAATACACTACCAGATTTATTGTGTCTGCAATTACAGTTAGTACCGCTGATAAACGGTACTACGCGTCAGTTCAATTTTTAAAATTTAAGGAACTAGGTTTATTTTACACCGGAGCCAATGTATCGTGTATAGCTGCAGACTTGGCATGCTTTGATTTTTCTAATCTTCAGGATTTGTTAAGCTTAATTCTTATGTTAGAACTGCTGACGTGCGATCACAAAAGGTCATTGGTTATTTAGATGTTAAAGTCCTCTTTCGAAATCAAGATAAGAAGTTAAGGATTTAAATCATTCAAGCCAAAGGCTGATTCTCGGCTTAGATTTTTGGCTGGCATTTAAATTAGCTCCAGAGCTTCTTGGAGATATGACCTACTCTAATAGCAATGAAAGTCCCTCATCCGTTCTCTCCAGACTGGATGCCTTTGTAAATTCTTTCCAGCAAGAAGTACTTCTATCAGAATCAACAGATATTGATCACTTAAAAGAACTACCTACAGTTATAAGTTTGTTTTCAAATTTCGAAATTCAGGGTTTAGGCAGAACGTCCCTTCTTACCCACGATATTCACATAGGCGATAGCAAGCCTGTCAAGCAACGGTTTTACCCGGTATATTTTCGAGACTACCAAAAGCAAAAATTATATCTAAGCTTGATCTGAAAGATGCCTACTGGCAAATTACCCTATCAGAAAAGGCTAAGCCATTAACTGGTTTTGTTGTCCCCGGTCGCCCACTTTGTAATGCCCCTTCTACTATGTGCCAGTTGATGGACCAATTAATACCAGCAGACTTACACCACTGCGTATTTGGTTATTTGGATGATCTGGTGATTGTATCGGAAGATTTTGAAACCCATTTATCTATCTTGGTTAGTATTGAAGGTGAGTTTAAAAGGGCTAATTTAACCTTGAATGTAGCAAAATCCAAGTTCTGTGTAACAGAAGTTAACTATCTCGGTCATATCATTGGTAACGGTGGCATAAAAACTGACCCTGATAAGGTGCTATTGATACGTGATTGGCCACTCCCTAAAAGTATAAAACAGGTGCGAGGCTTATTGAGCCTAGCCGGCTGGTACCGTCGTTTTATCGCAAATTTGTCCACTATTACATTCCCCATAACGGAATTTTTATCCACTAAGATGACTGTGGGTACTCTGTAATTTAAGAACTATAGTTATACATCAAGCTCACGATAGCCCCACCGCTACGCATGGTGGAATGATAAAAACTATTGCCTTGATACGCAGGCATTTGTTTTGGCTAGGACTCTTTCACGATGTGCGAGAGTATATTTGCTCGTGTCACATCTGTAAATCCGCAAAGGGTCCCAATTTCATAACTACACCAGAAATGGGACAAAAAGTAAAAAGATCCAGACCTTTTCAGAGATTTTACGTAGACATTTTTATGATTTTTTAACTTCATTAGGTATTACTCATATTTATACGGCAATTTATTCCCCACAAGAAAGTGCGCCAGAGCGTGTATACCGTTCCATCTTTACTGGAATTCGCTCTTATTTGCAAAAGGACCAAACACTGTGGGATGAAAATCTCAGTGCAATTGGCTGTGCATTGAGAAATGCATTCCATCAATCCATTCAATGTTCGTCGTACTGTGTTTGGCCTGATATGGTTACGCATGCTAGTTCATATGCGTTATTGAAGAAATTGAAACTGCTAGATGAACCAGGTATCGGATTAAACAGAGAAGATGAATTATATTTACTTATGAAGAATATTAAGGACCATCTATCAAAAGCGTATGAAACGAATCGAACAACATATAACCTTCGCACACGATCAATTTCTTATCAAATAGGGCAGGAGGCTTATCGGTGAAATTTCCCCCAAAGTAATTTAGAAAAGAAGTTAAACGCTAAGTTAGCGCCGCCATTTTTAAAATTTATTATCAAGGAAAAGGTGGGCAACCACTATTATATTTTGGAAGACATATGTGGTAGTACATTAGGAACCTATCATGCAATAGATTTAAAACTATAACGCTTGGGTTCCCCCTAATGCGGTTGTAAACAACACCATATTAGGTGGTAAACTATAGAGTGTATAGAGTATTGAGGAACGTAAATTTATTCAGAATGTCAGAAATGTTTATTTTAAACTCGAGCCTTAGCACCACAACAGCATAATCTTACTAGTAGTACCAGTTTTAACACTACTAAAGGGAAAGGATTCAATGCCAGAACATTGGTAATATTAGTTCTACTAATATTACCAACATTTTAGTGTAACACTACTTGTCAGTAATCACAAATAAATTAGTTCGCGTAAACACAGACGGACGTGTTCGTACATGTCTGTGCATGTCGTTCAAAACCAGAGATCAAACATATACTCGTTGTTTCGAGAAACGAAAGCAAAAGAAAAAAAAAAGAGAAACTGTATATTTAAATTGACTATTCTGTTAAACGGCATCGATAAATTCTTTTTTTTACTTTGAACCGTCATACTGAACAGAAGTGGTTTTTTCAAGAATAATTTTCCATATACATAAAATATTCTGAGAAAAGTTATCAATAGTGTAGTTAAATATTAAAAAGAAATTCCACTATCCTCTAATAAAAATACTACAGTGGAATAAAAGCCATCGCTTACAGCTCCGTCCGAAGAAAGCCAACAATACTCTCTTTTAATCGCTTTGCGAGCATTCGTAGTGGCGAAACTCGACAGCAGTGCCAACATGTCTTATTCACTACAATTTATCCGCACGCCTGAAATTCTATCTAAAAGTTCAGGAAAGCATACCGTTGAACAGACAGAAAGAAATCGATCGCAACATTGTGTCATTTTCCTTAGCGGCCTAAGCTTTAACACATCAAGCAACACACTAAAAAGGCATGTACCACTGTTATAAATTGAAATACAGACGTGCCAACTTACAATCATCAGATACTTAGACTACCAAGTCATCCGAATTTATCTGGAACTGACGACATCAAACAGATCAAAGAAGCTAAATTTACAAACCTATCTAACTATTATCTTGTAAGGTTAAATCTTGCCAAAGAAGTCATTAAATTAAGGAACAGCACCGCTTAATTGTAGAAATGCTTAAAGGTGAACTTTCTTTATAAGCAACATATTGTTGCCAAAAACAAATATTTCCAAATTGTATTATGAAAACGGGTTAGATATATAGTGATACAATAGGAAATCCTTAGATTATTTAAGATTCTTTATAATTATAAGATACGTCTTACTAAACATATAAGCTTTTTAGATATTAACTAGAATTATGAAGCAACTACATCCATAGATATCAGTATGGCAACATTGTAAACCCTGATATTTCGCAACTATCTCCTGTTTGGCGAGGCCTCATCAACCAGCAGTTGCAGCAAAAGTGTAATTAAATTTGGTGAGTAAATAAAGTGCTGCATATCTATGCTTGATAGTTAGTTGTATGATTATAAATATATTGCAATTATAAGACAATGGACCCCCATATCGTAAGCTATTGAATTCTTCTTAATTTTATATGGTGTACATAGTGCGTAGTTTATTTCAATCTGTTAAATTAGTTTTTTTTTGTTTTTGTTGTTTCGAACTCTGACAACCATTAGGTTATGCCTTAGTTACTATTAACCAAACCATTTACTTTAATCTCTTTACGATCATGTTTACACCCACCATTCATTAAAATTTGTTTTATTCTTTTACTATTTTCATTAAAGCATTGCATTACCAATGAAATATTTCTTCTTTTACTATTAATCCATTTTCAGAGAATTATATCACATAATCAGCGTTTATACAAAAGAGACTTTAGTCATACAGCCGTTGATTTTCTTATCCAAAAGTTTTTTTGTTTTCATTTGAAAACTTGCGAATGAAGGTCCTTTTGGTTATTTCTACATTTTACTTGTATAATTAAGCCATAAGCCTTTTAAGTTTTATATTGTACGATATATTTAGAAATGGTATAATGACCAAACCCCAAATTTATCGAAATACTTAGTTTGAATTATATTAGTTCTGTTATTATTAGAATATGAATGCACTTATAAACCAGAGATCGGTCATGAGTAGTGGAAAACAGAGTAGAGCTGAATCATCACTTATACTTATACGCATTCATACTTATATCAGGTTAAACAAACATCCAATACTCTCTAAGGTTTGAACTACTCATAACACTCATACTTAACAACATGTATGATGTTGTTGAATTCAGCTCTCACTAACTCAATGTATGCAAGCAACACAAAATAAGTATGAGTCGTTAACGGACACAAAAATACTTAGTAGAATATTTTTATGGAAAAAAATATACGCAGCACGACAAAAAGGGTTTTTTATTTCTCAACAGTTTTTAATTCCCGGGAAAATTGCAAATTTCAGGGATAAATGGTAAAAAAATATGTCTTGGTGTTTATTGTTTCTTATGTTTTTTTTTCAATGCATTTTTGAACTTTGGTTCTTTAAAAAAAAGCTTCTTATATGGAGGTAAAAAACACTTTTTTACCCACCATCCAAAAAGAATGGTAGGTACCCAGCAAAACTTCGGTAATGACATGTACTTCGGTAATAGATTACTTTGTAATGACTAAAACCTACCGTGCAAATTACTTTGCACTACTTGTTATTAGTTAGTCATTACCAAGTACTAGGTTTTTCTATATTAATAGTAAGTCCTTGAGGAAGTACTTACATATGTATTTGTAACTCGAAAGGTAATAGAAACATCATCGTTAATTGATTTTTCTTAAATATTTGGTACAAAAATTATTTTTTTTTTTTCTAATTCTAAAATGCAAAATTTTACTAAAAGAGTTTTTCCTGTTAAGCTCTTTTGTGAAGTATTTTATTTTTTGCGCCTTGGCGCAGAGGTAAGACATCCGCCTCTCGTCCCGAAGGTCCCAGGTTCGTATCCTGGCAAAATCTAAACCTTCAAAAATTTTTCAAAAAAGGCGATCTCACCAGTTGTGCGACACAAGCTTTTCTATAGAAAAAGTTGTGCGACACAAGCTTTTCTATAGAAAAAGTTCTGCGACACAAGTTTTTCTATAGAAAAAGTTGTGCGACACAAGTTTTTCTATAGAAAAAGTTGTGCGACACAAGTTTTTCTATAGAAAAAGTTGTGCGACACAAGTTTTTCTATAGAAAAAGTTGTGCGACACAAGTTTTTCTATAGAAAAAGTTGTGCGACACAAGTTTTTCTATAGAAAAAGTTGTGCGACACAAGTTTTTCTATAGAAAAAGTTGTGCGACACAAGTTTTTCTATAGAAAAAGTTGTGCGACACAAGTTTTTCTATAGAAAAAGTTGTGCGACACAAGTTTTTCTATAGAAAAAGTTGTGCGACACAAGTTTTTCTATAGAAAAAGATGTGCGACACAAGTTTTTCTATGGAAAAAGTTGTGCGACACAAGTTTTTCTATAGAAAAAGTTGTGCGACACAAGTTTTTCTATAGAAAAAGTTGTGCGACACAAGTTTTTCTATAGAAAAAGTTGTGCGACACAAGTTTTTCTATAGAAAAAGTTGTGCGACACAAGTTTTTCTATAGAAAAAGTTGTGCGACACAAGTTTTTCTATAGAAAAAGTTGCGCGACACAAGTTTTTCTATAGAAAAAGTTGTGCGACACAAGTTTTTCTATAGAAAAAGTTGTGCGACACAAGTTTTTCTATAGAAAAAGTTGTGCGACACAAGTTTTTCTATAGAAAAAGTTGTGCGACACAAGTTTTTCTATAGAAAAAGTTGTGCGACACAAGTTTTTCTATAGAAAAAGATGTGCGACACAAGTTTTTCTATGGAAAAAGTTGTGCGACACAAGTTTTTTTATAGAAAAAGTTGTGCGACACAAGTTTTTCTATGGAAAAAGTTGTGCGACACAAGTTTTTCTATAGAAAAAGTTGTGCGACACAAGTTTTTCTATAGAAAAAGATGTGCGACACAAGTTTTTCTATGGAAAAAGTTGTGCGACACAAGTTTTTCTATAGAAAAAGTTGTGTGACACAAGTTTTTCTATAGAAAAAGTTGTGCGACACAAGTTTTTCTATAGAAAAAGTTGTGTGACACAAGTTTTTCTATAGAAAAAGTTGTGCGACACAAGTTTTTCTATAGAAAAAGTTGTGCGACACAAGTTTTTCTATAGAAAAAGTTGTGCGACACAAGTTTTTCTATAGAAAAAGTTGTGCGACACAAGTTTTTCTATAGAAAAAGTTGTGCGACACAAGTTTTTCTATATAAAAAGTTGTGCGACACAAGTTTTTCTATAGAAAAAGTTGTGCGACACAAGTTTTTCTATAGAAAAAGTTGTGCGACACAAGTTTTTCTATAGAAAAAGTTGTGCGACACAAGTTTTTCTATAGAAAAAGTTGTGCGACACAAGTTTTTCTATAGAAAAAGATGTGCGACACAAGTTTTTCTATGGAAAAAGTTGTGCGACACAAGTTTTTCTATGGAAAAAGTTGTGCGACACAAGTTTTTCTATAGAAAAAGTTGTGCGACACAAGTTTTTCTATGGAAAAAGTTGTGCGACACAAGTTTTTCTATAGAAAAAGTTGTGCGACACAAGTTTTTCTATAGAAAAAGTTGTGCGACACAAGTTTTTCTATAGAAAAAGTTGTGCGACACAAGTTTTTCTATAGAAAAAGTTGTGCGACACAAGTTTTTCTATAGAAAAAGTTTTTCCATAGAAAAAGTTGTGCGACACAAGTTTTTCCATAGAAAAAGTTGTGCGACACAAGTTTTTCCATAGAAAAAGTTGTGCGACACAAGTTTTTCCATAGAAAAAGTTGTGGGACACAAGTTTTTCCATAGAAAAAGTTGTGCGACACAAGTTTTTCCATAGAAAAAGTTGTGCGACACAAGTTTTTCTATAGAAAAAGTTGTGCGACACAAGTTTTTCTATAGAAAAAGTTGTGCGACACAAGTTTTTCTATAGAAAAAGTTGTGCGACACAAGTTTTTCTATAGAAAAAGTTGTGCGACACAAGTTTTTCTATAGAAAAAGTTGTGCGACACAAGTTTTTCTATAGAAAAAGTTGTGCGACACAAGTTTTTCTATAGAAAAAGTTGTGCGACACAAGTTTTTCTATAGAAAAAGTTGTGCGACACAAGTTTTTCTATAGAAAAAGTTGTGCGACACAAGTTTTTCTATAGAAAAAGTTGTGCGACACAAGTTTTTCCATAGAAAAAGTTGTGCGACACAAGTTTTTCCATAGAAAAAGTTGTGCGACACAAGTTTTTCCATAGAAAAAGTTGTGCGACACAAGTTTTTCCATAGAAAAAGTTGTGCGACACAAGTTTTTCCATAGAAAAAGTTGTGCGACACAAGTTTTTCTATAGAAAAAGTGTTGCGACACAAGTTTTTCTATAGAAAAAGTTGTGCGACACAAGTTTTTCTATAGAAAAAGTTGTGCGACACAAGTTTTTCTATAGAAAAAGTTGTGCGACACAAGTTTTTCTATAGAAAAAGTTGTGCGACACAAGTTTTTCTATAGAAAAAGTTGTGCGACACAAGTTTTTCTATAGAAAAAGTTGTGCGACACAAGTTTTTCTATAGAAAAAGTTGTGCGACACAAGTTTTTCTATAGAAAAAGTTGTGCGACACAAGTTTTTCTATAGAAAAAGTTGTGCGACACAAGTTTTTCTATAGAAAAAGTTGTGCTACACAAGTTTTTCTATAGAAAAAGTTGTGCGACACAAGTTTTTCTATAGAAAAAGTTGTGCGACACAAGTTTTTCTATAGAAAAAGTTGTGCGACACAAGTTTTTCTATAGAAAAAGTTGTGCGACACAAGTTTTTCTATAGAAAAAGTTGTGCGACACAAGTTTTTCTATAGAAAAAGTTGTGCGACACAAGTTTTTCTATAGAAAAAGTTGTGCGACACAAGTTTTTCTATAGAAAAAGTTGTGCGACACAAGTTTATCATTTCTGACAAAATTCAAGTTTTTAAAAAGTATAAGTTGTGTTTTCAGAAAATATTTAGATTTTTATTGCTCATTCCATATTTTATTTATTATTTTTTAATTAATTATTCAGTACTTCTATGTAAATAAAAAATTTGTACATTCTTTTACATTTTACAATGTATACTTAACAAAATATTAGAAATAGTTTTATAATCAAAAGGATACAGTCTTATAAAGAGAATTAAGGAATAATATAATGTCAACTGTTTTTGGGGCTAAACTATTACGCTTTTCAGTAATAATATTTCCAGCCAAAGAAAAAACTCGTTCTGATGCAGCACTGCTGGCTGGAATTGATAAAAGGCGCAAGGCTAGTTTTGACAATCTTGGATATTTTGCAGAGTTGTTTTTCCACCATTGCATCACATCAAAATCTTCATCTATCAATATGTTTTCCGTACAGTACCGTGATACCTCTTCCCTTGCACTTTCTGGTGCTGACATCATAGATCGTCTCAACAAGTTTGGAAAAAAAATCGTAGTTCTTTATTCAGTGAAGTATTTGAATTACATGAAAAATTTAGAAGATTTTCACCTGAGCTATTACTATGTGATGTCTGTAAATTCGGTGACGGCAACGGCGAAGTTGTACAGGATAAATTCGGTGACGATGGAATTGACAAAGCTGTTAAATTGAATGAAGAATTCGGCATTGTAGTTGATAAAACAGGAATTGATTGAGAATCATTTTGTTCATAATTTTTAATTTCATTTATGCAGAACTCTTTTATATCATCTAAATCACTGCTTTGTTCAGATATTGCTGGTGGATACAAGAAAAAAGCAGTTTTCTGCCATACACTTAAATTTGAAACCCAGGTTTCATCTAATTTTTTTAAATGTTTGTCTTCAAAGCTGAAATAGCTTGAACATCATTTTCTCTAACTTCACAAATTTCTTTGAGACGGCTAATAGATGGAATAATAAAACATATTGAAAAGAAACTACATCCTTGCAATTTTTTGAAAATGACGTCAAAAGAGGCACACAAATCAACCAAGCACTGCAGTATTAAAATATTTATACTTGAAAGCCTCTCCGTCTCTGAGTTATTGGATAGTATTTCATTTACTTGTATCCAGTTATTTGAAATTGATTTAAACATGACATAATGGGAATTCCAACGTGTAGGGCAATGGCTTTTCAATGAGGTTTGCAGCAGATGTTGAAGACTTGCTTTTTTAAAATATTTCACAATCTTTTTACAAGAATTAATAACTTCTGTTAGTTCCCCTGTACATTCAAATGCGGAGTCCAGAACATTGGAAAATAAATGACTTGAACAATTCAGTCTTGTGTAGTTTTCCAGAGCTTTCTTAACGTTGCTGCCCCTGTCTTTTACGAACACAATTTTTTCTAAATTCTCTATACCGAATTCAGAAAGTAAATCTTGCAATTTACAGTGCACATTTTGGCCAGTACTACGCAAAAAATCCATAGATTTCATCCCCAGGACAATATCGACAAATTCCAAATTCTTTTGAAAATGTAGAGTGGCACACAAAAAATTTTTCTTTACATAGTTATCTTGCCAAAGATCAATGGTTACAGATGTTTCACCATTACTAACTAATTTTGCAATATTTGGTTTCATTTCGTTCTTCTTTTCTTGTGCCTTTTTCGTTATTCGGCGTGAGAGTGTGGATGGATCAAGAATCAAATCATTAAGATAAATATTTGAACCATAACGTGCTCCAATCTTTAAAAAAAAATTAACCATTTTGCGAAATCCTGTTCCTTCAATCGCAGTAAAAGGACGACAGTCTTCAATTACCCATGTTGTGCAGGCATCAATAGCACTTGTGGCGATTAAGGTTAGATGAATGTCTTCCATTATACTTTAAAATTTTTTTACAAGTGCGACAACACATGAAGCCATCTAAAATTGTACCGTCATCCCTTAAAATTTCTGCAAAAATTGTCCATACCGGACTTTTGCCTTTTCTTTTTTGCACTAATCGGAAAACTCCGGCTTTAATTTTTTCCTCCATCTCATCCATTTTTTACAGCCTGCTATAAAAATTATAAAATACAGTAAATATTTTTATTTTTCCTGAAATATCACCCTATAAACTTGCCGTTTTGCGCTTTTGCATATTTTTATAGTTTGTTTATTTTTATGCAAAAATCGCCTTCTTTATGAAAATCACTAAAGACAGAAACTGCACAAGTATATTTGAATGACTCGACTGAGTTGAATCAATTATAAGTATTATGAGTATTTTTCTACAGTTATGAATCTAAACGACGTGGTTTATGAATCGAACATATATGAGTTCGATGTCGACGTGGGACTCATACTTATTACAACCTGCATTTATAAACCCACGTTGTAGTGAGTATGAGCGAGTGTGAGTAGTTAAATTTCAAAGGCGTATACTCACTTAAATTTAAAATTTTATAAATCGATTTCAATCGCGAAAAAACGACTCATTGCTGATCTCTGTTATAAACATTATCTAAAAATGAATCTACGTTCTAATAATTCTTGCATGAAATAAGCAGTTAGAATCATGCTGGGAGGGATCATAGCAATTTTTATATGCCCTACGATCATAGGTAGTGAGGGCTTAGAGGCAGAATTTAATTGAAGGGATTAAACATCACTGCTTGACATTTACGATTTTCTTGGTAGTTGATTACACAAATGCGGGTATATAATAACGTCTAATTATTCTTACCAACTTGTACGTACTTCAATTCGAAGGGGGTCTATAAAATTCTTTTTGTGCTGACTGTCCTATCGGCAACAGAGATTTAGCAAGACAAGAACCTCCCCACCCGACTGTCCGCTAACATAGTCAATGTCCCCACTCCCACTCGTCTTTAAGAGCAAATAAAATAACAACACTACATCCGATAGATATGAGGGTTCGGGTGAGTTTTCCCATCCTCGAATTGACCTCGAGTTAGACCTCGAGCTGTACATTACATAAGATGGCGCCCAACATGGTGCACGGAATCTATATTGTATAGCTGTAATTTAGACTTCTTTGCTCTCATTTTTTTCTTTCATTCAATTCTTCCTATGTATACATATATATATATATATATATATATATATATATATATATATTGTTTGTTTTGCTTACAGTAAATTAAATATTTTTTAATTTACATTTAATTTTAAATGCTTGGTCATTTATCTCTTATTATGCAAAATTTGAGAGATCAGTTAATTAGGTTAAGAGAAAAATTCCCAATTCTGAATTTTCTCTGTATTTCAGAACTATAAAGACAATTAAGTTTTAAAGAAGAAGATGTAAAAGTTGTACCGTTATTTTTTTTGAATTTTATTTCTTTGTAAATTTTTTCTCAATACTGAATAAAATGCCGCGTGTTTCATATCTGTCTGACTTTGAAAAAGGTCAAATTATTGCTCATTTGGAGACCGGCTTAAGTTTGCGGGCATTTGCCAGAAAGATTTCGCGAAAGATCCAGATGGATACGGTAAGAAAAAAACTGGAGGACCAAGAAAAAAGCATTCTGAACGTGAAAACGTAAGATTATAAACTGTGCTAGCTACCGTATGAAAAGTCTCAGAGACATAGTTAATGAATGCGAAGTAAATGTTTCAATTTCAACGATCAGCCGAGTCTTAAAAGATTCCAAAACTATAATCCGCCAAAAACTGATATTGGAGTGGCCATCATGCTCTCCGGATCAAAATACCATTGAAAATGATTGGGGACTTATAACGCGCCAAGTTTATGCTGAAAACAAGCAATATTCAGCTATTTTTGAGCTCAAGGACGTCGTTATGGATACGTGGAGCTCTATAAGGAACGAAATAAGAAAAAAGTTGATAGAAAGTATGCCTAATAGGATTTTTGAACTTATTCAAAGGACTTACTCATTACTAAAGTAGCTTAATATTGTGTTAACTTAATTTTTTAATATTAATGTTTTAATAGTTATGAAAGACTGAATAATTTTGTTATTAATTTCTTCTATAACAAAATAAAAAGTTTATGAATTATTTTTTTTATGAGATAATTTCTTTTGGCAGAAGCTTTACATAGAAAAATATTTGGGTTTTATGTATAAAATTTTGTAAAATTTGACTGTTTTTATTGTTTTGCAAAGGAGTATATATATATATATATATATATATATATATATATAAAGCGGCTTCTGGATTTTCGCTTAATTGAGAGGAAGATTCGATTAAGTCGACCCGAGATTAGTTTGATATACCTTCAATTCAATGGGATAGGAATCAGTGTATGTTTACCATTACACATGTTCTGGAGATCTCTTGTGTCTGGCAAAAAAATTATTTGTAAAGAATCGACATCCTGTTCCAATGAGGATTTATGAATTATTTGCGTATTGCATTCATTAAAATTTGCTTTAGTCTTTTAATATCTTCATTAAAGAATAAAACGGTCAAAACAGTTTTTTTTCTTTGTTTATTCAAACGTATGTCGGTTATTGTAATATTTTTTCTTTCCATATGGTTTTGCGAACTCTATAAATCGTTATTGTTGTCAATCATCCATTCACATAATTTTTCGCCTTGTTCTAACCGTATTATAACATCATGCAAGACACAACATTGCTTAAGATTTTGACCACTGAAATCTTAGGTTTAACCAGTATATATATATATATATATATATATATATATATATATATAATAATAATATATATATATATATATATATATATATATATATATATATATGTATGTATATATATAATATATATATATATATATATATATATATTAGGGTGACAGCCAAAATTTTTTTCGCGAATTTTAAAGCTTTTTCAATGGAATATTGTGCCAATAGGTCCAAAAGTTTTGTGACGAAAATTTGAGCCAAATCGGACAACGTTTTCTGGACGCGCATCCAGGTCAAAGGTCAGGTATTTTCATATTTTAAAATATATACGAAATAAATTTTTTGAACTCGTTTATTTTTTTTTCAATATTTAACGAAAAAATGTGGATTTATATATTTTCGTGAAAAAAATAGTAAAAAGAATTTTTTTGGTAATTAACCTTTCCTTTATGTCAGGAAATTAATAGATGCTTTTATTCAAAAATGCACTATTAAAGCTTTAAAATTCGCGAAAAAAATTTTGGCTGTCACCCTAATCTACATGTCAAAAATTTTAAAATTGCTAATTTCCTAGACAACAACCATTATTTTTAACGGATTCTAATGATAAATTTCAAGGCCTACTAGATTTTTAAAATACGACTGAATTATGTATTTCCCCAAAAATTATATAAATTGCATTCAGTCGTGTGAATTACTTGTGTAAAGTGCTTTTGGTTAGAGATTTTTTGTGAATTTGGTAAAAGTATATAACAATGCCCTCGTTAAGGGAAGAAATATTTTTAATAGGCTGTTCAAAACACCAAATAGTTGGTTCTAAACTTCCCTCGAAGGGGGACTGCCTCAAAGTTTTTTTCATAATATGAGGACAACGAAATTAACTGCAAATGATAGTGCTGATCTTGTGGTAAGAGAGTGTATAATTTTTTGGGAAAAGGCCCGTATTCCTGTTCACGATTTGCACTGGTGTACAAAAAAAATGTTGCGTCTGTATGAGCAATGGAAAGATTTAAAAAAAATATATCTAGAGTGTCCGACATTCATAAAAACAGAAGAAAACTGTGGAGCGATAATTTAGGCGATCTCTTCGATATTGCTCGTACCGATGCACTGGAACTAATAGATTTAGAAGAAGACAAGCAATTTTTAATTAAACAAAGAATGAAAGGTCGCGAAGGTTGTATGTTGGGAGTCGACTGTAATCTAAAAAAAAAGAGGAAAGAAAAAGAAATCGCAAAAAACAAGAAGAGTTGCGTAAAAAATTAAGTGACCTCATCAGGTAAAAATTTAATTAAATGTTAAATAACGTTGTTTTAAATTTTTGTTGGAAGTACTGAACTGTGACAAAATTTATTTCAGCCTGCAATATGATTGAATTTTCCGCGTCTGAAGATGCTGCAACATCAGAGGAAGAATATTCTGAATGTTCGATTGAGGCAAAACGTTTCCGCAGTACTTCTTGTACGAAAAAGCAAAGTGTCTTAACGTCAAGACTAGCTGCAGTTTTCGACAAGTTAAAAATAAGTCAGAGAGATGCTGTACACTTATTGGTTGCAGTTATTGACGCCGTCGGACTTAATACATCCGATTATATATTTTTATTATATTATATATTTATATACATTGCCAAGAATGGCATACATATATTAAACATTTTTGAAATAAAATAGTTTGTGGATCACTTTGACGCAAGGGAAATTTGAGAGTTAGTTCCCAAAAAAACTATTTGAGTGTCCTCTTTATTAAAAGTCTACAGAATCCAGATGTTTTTGTAAAACAAAGTAGAAAATATATGAGTTTCTCAACTTTATTTCATACTAGCTGTGAAATATGCAAATACCTGACCTTTGACCTGGATGCGCGTCCAGAAAACGTTGTCCGATTTGGCTCAAATTTTCGGCACAAAACTCTTGGACCTATTGGGACAATATTCCGTTGAAAAAACTTTAAAATTCGAACAAAAATTTTTTTACATACAAACCATTGTCACCCTAATATATATATATATCGGTATACGGTTTTGTTGTTGCAATATTAAATTTTTTACATATAATATTCGCTACCTATGCAGTAAATTTTGGTTTATATATAAAATATGACGAAAAGTTCTGCTGTAAAGCTTCAGGCTTCTGGCGGCCAGACAGATCGAATATGTATAATCTGCGATTACAAAATGTTCGAATCTAATGAGTATGATAATTTCAGAATGTAATCTCATCTTTCACAGTCATTGTATTGAAAAATATTTGGCCGATTCATCGGAATGCCCGTCTTGTAAGAGATCGTGGAGTTTAGCAGAATTGAAAAAATTCCAAATTCAGGCTAAGGAGAGACAATATAAGAAACCAAGAAGTAGTCGCGGTAGGCTCCGTGAAGGTGCGGTTCCCCGATATAATACCAGAAATAGTGCTTGAAATTTGTTTACTGATTTTCGCAGCGATAATATGATGGACAATAGTCTTAGTAATGATCTTATATTTGAAAATCCTATGCCTATCAATGATATTCTAGGTCAAGCGAATATAAATCGAAGTGTCCAGAGGAATACCCCTCACCGAAGTGTTCAGCTTGCTTGTTATTCAGAATTGGCAGCTGAAGTTTAATGGGTCTACTCAGGGAATTAGTGTTGATGAGTTTTTATATCCAGTAAAGGTACTTTCACGAGCACATTTTAATAACGATTGTTTTGTTATTTGCAAACGTTTGCATATTTTGTTGAGTAGTCGTGCGTGAATGGTATTGGAGATACCATAAGTAAAATGAAACCATAAATTGGAATGATTTTTGCGAAGCACACCAGCACGAATATAAAGATTTCAAATTTCCTTTCGATATTCAGGAAGAGCTAAGGAATAGAAAAATGAAAGCACATGAGACTTTTGAAAGTTTCTATGAAACTATGAATTTTAAATCGACTAGACCGACCTATTCCAGAATATGAGTTAGTCGAAATTCTGATCCGTAATTTTCGTCCGGAAATCCGGCACGAACTTCTTTATGTACGAGTAGATTCCTTAGCACATTTGCGCAAACTGGTGCAAATGAGAGAAAATCTTCTTGGTAAAGATTTGTATCAGAAACATACCGCTGCAAAACGTCATCCATATGTTAGAATCGTCAAGTTGCAGAACATTTCTCTACTAAAGAAAGCCCTTACTACTGATAGTAGAGAACCAGAATAATCCGTCGATGCTTTGCAATTTTCTCATAAATGTTGGAAATGCGATAAACCAGGACATTTGTGGGAGGACTGTTTAAAGTCTAGAAACAGGTTCTGTTATGGCTGTGGGAAAAACAAGTATATAAGCCCTTATGTGTAAAATGTGCTTCAAAAGGAATAAATTCAAAAAACTGTCGAAGTTTTTCCCGCCACCACCCAATTTAAAATCGTCAGAAAATGTACGACAAATTCACCATACTAGAAATGTTGACGGAGAAAATTTACTCTCTACCTCTGATACTCTTCTAAAATTTTAAATAGAGAATATAATCTCAATAGGATGCAAGATTGCATCCTATTGAGTCATAATTATTGTATAGCTAAGCACAACATTTTTAAAATATGTTCGACTATACATTTTCTAACAAACAAAAAAAATAGATCTTTTTATGGTCTTGCAAAAGAGTGTATATATATATATATATAAAAGCGTAAATACACTACCAGATTTATTGTGTCTGCAATTACAGTTAATACCGCTGATAAACGGTACTACGCGTCAGTACAATTTTTAAAATTTAAGGAACTAGGTTTATTTTACACCGGGGCCAATGTATCGTGTATAGGTGCAGACTTGGCATGCTTTGATTTTTCTAATCTTCAGGATTTGTTAAGCTTAATTCTTATGTTAGAACTGCTGACGGGCGATCACAAAAGGTCATTGGTTATTTAGATGTTAAAGTCCTCTTTCGAAATCAAGATAAGAAGTTAAGGATTTAAATCATTCAAGCCAAAGGCTGATTCTCGGCTTAGATTTTTGGCTGGCATTTAAATTAGCTCCAGAGCTTTTTGGAGATATGACCTACTCTAATAGCAATGAAAGTCCCTCATCCTTTCTCTCCAGACTGGATGCCTTTGTAAATTCTTTCCAGCAAGAAGTACTTCTATCAGAATCAACAGATATTGATCACTTAAAAGAATTACCTACAGTTATAAGTTTGTTTTCAAATTTCGAAATTCAGGGTTTAGGCAGAACGTCCCTTCTTACCCACGATATTCACATAGGCGATAGCAAGCCTGTCAAGCAACGGTTTTACCCGGTATATTTTCGAGACTACCAAAAGCAAAAATTATATCTAAGCTTGATCTGAAAGATGCCTACTGGCAAATTACCCTATCAGAAAAGGCTAAGCCATTAACTGGTTTTGTTGTCCCCGGTCGCCCACTTTGTAATGCCCCTTCTACTATGTGCCAATTAATGGACCAATTAATACCAGCAGACTTACACCACTGCGTATTTGGTTATTTGGATGATCTGGTGATTGTATCGGAAGATTTTGAAACCCATTTATCTATCTTGGTTAGTATTGAAGGTGAGTTTAAAAGGGCTAATTTAACCTTGAATGTAGCAAAATCCAAGTTCTGTGTAACAGAAGTTAACTATCTCGGTCATATCATTGGTAACGGTGGCATAAAAACTGACCCTGATAAGGTGCTATTGATACGTGATTGGCCACTCCCTAAAAGTATAAAACAGGTGCGAGGCTTATTGAGCCTAGCCGGCTGGTACCGTCGTTTTATCGCAAATTTGTCCACTATTACAATCCCCATAACGGAATTTTTATCCACTAAGATGACTGTGGGTACCCTTTAATTTAAGAACTATAGTTATACATCAAGCTCACGATAGCCCCACCGCTACGCATGGTGGAATGATAAAAACTATTGCCTTGATACGCAGGCATTTGTTTTGGCTAGGACTCTTTCACGATGTGCGAGAGTATATTTGCTCGTGTCACATCTGTAAATCCGCAAAGGGTCCCAATTTCATAACTACACCAGAAATGGGATAAAAAGTAAAAAGATCCAGACCTTTTCAGAGATTTTACGTATACATTCTGGATCTATATCCACGTAGCAAACAGGGTCATATCAGTTTGCTTGTAGTGTTAGACCATCTGACCAGATTTCATTCGCTATTCCCTCTGAAAAAATTTACGGCTAGTGTTATCCAAGACCATCTACTAAAACAAATATTGCATATCTTTAGCGTACCAGAGATTTTGGTGAGTGACGACGGATCTCAGTTTAAGGCGAATGATTTTTATGCCTTTTTAACTTCATTAGGTATTACTCATATTTATACGGCAATTTATTCCCCACAAGAAAGTGCGCCAGAGCGTGTATACCGTTCCATCTTGACTGGAATTCGCTCTTATTTGCAAAAGGACTAAACACTGTGGGATGAAAATCTCAGTGCAATTGGCTGTGCATTGAGAAATGCATTCCATCAATCCATTCAATGTTCGTCGTACTGTGTTTGGCCTGATATGGTTACGCATGCTAGTTCATATGCGTTATTGAAGAAATTGAAACTGCTAGATGAACCAGGTATCGGATTAAACAGAGAAGATGAATTATATTTACTTATGAACAATATTAAGGACCATCTATCGAAAGCGTATGAAACGAATCGAACAACATATAACCTTCGCACACGATCAATTTCTTATCAAATAGGGCAGGAGGCTTATCGGTGAAATTTCCCCCAAAGTAATTTAGAAAAGAATTTAAACGCTAAGTTAGCGCCACCATTTTTAAAATTTATTATCAAGGAAAAGGTGGGCAACAACTATTATATTTTGGAAGACATATGTGGTAGTACATTAGGAACCTATCATGCGATAGATTTAAAACTATAACGCTTGGGTTCCCCCTAATGCGGTTGTAAAAAACACCATATTAGGTGGTTTGTACCGGTAAACTATAGAATGTATAGAGTATTGAGGAACGTAAATTTATTCAGAACGTCAGAAATGTTTATTTTAAACTTCGAGCCTTACAACCACAACTGCATAATCTTAATAGTAGTACCAGTTTTAACACTACTAAAGGGAAAGGATTCAATGCCAGAACATTGGTAATATTAGTTCTACTAATATTACCAACATTTTAGTGTACTTGTCAGTAATCACAAATAAATTAGTTCGCGTAAACACAGACGGACGTGTTCGTTCATGTCTGTGCATGTCGTACAAAACCAGAGATCAAACATATACTCGTTGTTTCGAGAAACGAAAGCAAAAGAAAAAAAAAGAGAAACTGTATATCTAAAGTGACTATTCTGTTAAATTCTTTTTTTTACTTTGAACCGTCATACTGAACAGAAGTGGTTTTCTCAAGAATAATTTTCCATATACATAAAATATTCTGAGAAAAGTTATCAATAGTGTAGTTAAATATTAAAAAGAAATTCCACTAGCCTCTAATAAAAATACTACACTGGAATAAAAGCCATCGCTTACAGCTCCATCCGAAGAAAACCAACAATACTCTCGTTTAATCGCTTTGCGAGCATTCATAGTGGCGAAACTCGACAGCAGTGCCAACATGTCTTATTCACTACAATTTATCCGCACGCCTGAAATTCTATCTAAAAATTCGGGAAAGCATACCGTTGAACAGACAGAAAGAAATCGATCGCAACAGTGTGTCATTTTCCTTAGCGGCCTAAGCTTTAACACATCAAGCAACACACTAAAAAGGCATGTACCACTGTTATAAATTGAAATACAGACGTTCCAACTTACAATCATCAGATACTTAGACTACCAAGTCATCCGAATTTATCTGGAACTGACGACATCAAACAGATCAAAGAAGCTAAATTTACAAACCTATCTAACTATTATCTTGTAAGGTTAAATCTTGCCAAAGAAGTCATTAAATTAAGGAACAGCACCGCTTAATTGTAGAAATGCTTAAAGGTGAACTTTATTTATAAGCCACATATTGTTGCCAAAAACAAATATTTCCAAATTGTATTATGAAAACGGGTTAGATATATAGTGATACAATAGGAAATCCTTAGATTATTTAAGATTCTTTATAATTATAAGATACATCTTACTAAACATATAAGCTTTTTAGATATTAATTAGAATTATGAAGCTACTACATCCATAGATATCAGTATGGCAACATTGTAAACCCTGATATTTCGCAACTATCTCCTGTTTGGCGAGGCCTCATCAACCAGCAGTTGCAGCAAAAGTGTAATTAAATTTGGTGAGTAAATAAAGTGCTGCATATCTATGCTTGATAGTTAGTTGTATGATTATAAATATATTGCAATTATAAGACAATGTACCCCCCATACCGTAAGCTATTGAATTATTCTTAATTCCATATGGTGTACATAGTGCGTAGTTTATTTCAATCTGTTAAATTAGTTTTTGTTTTGTTTTTGTTGTTTCGAACCCTGACAACCATTAGGTTATGCCTTATTTACTATTAACCAAACCATTTACTTTAATCTCTTTACGATCATGTTTACACCCACCATTCATTAAAATTTGTTTTATTCTTTTACTATTTTCATTAAAGCAGTGCAGTACCAATGAAATATTTCTTCTTTTACTATTAATCCATTTTCAGAGAATTATATCACATAATCACCGTTTATACAAAAGAGACTTTAGTCATACAGTCGTTGATTTTCTTATCCAAAGTTTTTTTGTTTTCATTTGAAAACTTGCGAATGAAGGTCCTTTTGGTTATTTCTACAGTGTAACAATTATCTCTGTCTACCACTTACGGCCGTAATATAATAATGAAGAACATTTATAATATTTTACTTGTATAATTAAGCCATAAGCCTTTTAAGTTTTATATTGTACGATATATGTAGAAATGGTGTAATGACCAAACCCCAAATTTATCGAAATACTTAGTTTGAATTATATTAGTTCTGTTATTATTGGAATATAAATGCACTTATAAACATTATCTAAAAATGATTCTACGTTCTAATAATTCTTGCATGAAATAAGCGGTTTGAATCATGCTGGGAGGGATCTTAGCAATTTTTATATGCCCTACGATCATAGGTAGTGAGGGCTTAGAGGCAGAATTTAATTGAAGGGATTAAACATCACTGCTTGACATTTACGATTTTCTTGGTAGTTGATTACACAAATGCGGGTATATAATAACGTCTAATTATTCTTATCAACGTACTTCAATTCGAAGGGGGTCTATAAAATTCTTTGTGTGCTGACTGTCCTATCGGCAACAGAGATTTAGCAAGACAAGAACCTCCCCACCCGACTGTCCGCTAACATAGTCAATGTCCCCACTCCCACTCGTCTTTAAGAGCAAATAAAATAACAACACTACATCCGATAGATATGAGGGTTCGGGTGAGTTTTCCCATCCTCGAATTGACCTCGAGTTAGACCTCGAGCTGTACATTACATAAGATAGCTGTAATTTAGACTTCTTTGCTCTCATTTTTTTCTTTCATTCATTTCTTTCTATATATATATATATATATATATATATATATATACACTCTTTTGCAAGACCATAAAAAGATCTATTTTTTTTGTTTGTTTTGCTTACAGTAAATTAAATATTTTTTAATTTACATTTAATTTTAAATGCTTGGTCATTTATCTCTTATTATGCAAAATTTGAGAGATCAGTTAATTAGGTTAAGAGAAAAATTCCCAATTCTGAATTTTCTCTGTGTTTCATAATTATAAAGACAATTAAGTTTTAAAGAAGAAGATGTAAAAGTTGTACCGTTTATTTTTTTGAATTTTATTTCTTTGTAAATTTTTTCTTAATACTGAATAAAATGCCGCGTGGTTCATATCTGTCTGACTTTGAAAAAGGTCAAATTATTGCTCATTTGGAGACCGGCTTAAGTCTTCGATCATTTCCCAGAAAGATTTCGCGAAAGATCCACATGGATACGGTAAGAAAAAAACTGGAGGACCAAGAAAAAAGCATTCTGAACGTGAAAACGTAAGATTATAAACTGTGCTAGCTACCGTATGAAAAGTCTCAGAGACATAGTTAATGAATGCGAAGTAAATGTTTCAATTTCAACGATCAGCCGAGTCTTAAAAGATTCCAAAACTATAATCCGCCAAAAACTGATATTGGAGTGGCCATCATGCTCTCCGGATCAAAATACCATTGAAAATGATTGGGGACTTATAACGCGCCAAGTTTATGCTGAAAACAAGCAATATTCAGCTATTTTTGAGCTCAAGGACGTCGTTATGAATACGTGGAGCTCTATAAGGAACGAAATAAGAAAAAAGTTGATAGAAAGTATGCCTAATAGGATTTTTAAGCTTATTCAAAAAAATTGAGGACTTACTCATTACTAAAGTAGCTTAATATTGTATTAACTTAATTTTTTAATGTTAATGTTTTAATAGTTATGAAAGACTGAATAATTTTGTTATTAATTTCTTCTATAACAAAATAAATAGTTTATGAATTATTTTTTTTATGAGATAATTTCTTTTGGCAGAAGGCTTTACATAGAAAAATATTTCGGTTTGTGTTTGCGTTTTATATATAAAATTTTGTAAAATTTAACTGTTTTTATAGTTTTGCAAAGGAGTATATATATATATATATATATATATATATATATATATATATAAAGCGGCTTCTGGATTTTCGCTTAATTGAGAGGAAGATTCGATTAAGTCGACCGGAGATTAGTTTGATATACCTTCAATTCAATAGGATAGGAATCAGTGTATGTTTACCATTACACATGTTCTGGAGATCTCTTGTGTCTGGCAAAAAAATTATTTGTAAAGAATCGACATCCTGTTCCAATGAGGATTTATGAATTATTTGCGTATTGCATTCATTAAAATTTGCTTTAGTCTTTTAATATCTTCATTAAAGAATAAAACGGTCAAAACGGTTTTTTTTTCTTTGTTTATTCAAACGTATGTCGGTTATTGTAATATTTTTTCTTTCCATATGGTTTTGCGAACTCTATAAATCGTTATTGTTGTCAATCATCCATCCACATAATTTTTCGCCTTGTTCTAACCGTATTATAACATCATGCAAGACACAACATTGCTTAAGATTTTGACCACTGAAATCTTAGGTTTAACCAGAAATATATATATATATATATATATATATATATATATATATATGTATGTATATATATAAATATATATATATATATATATATATATATATATATATACATATATATATATATATATATATATATATATACATATATATATACCGTCGTTTTATCGCAAATTTGTCCACTATTACATTCCCCATAACGGAATTTTTATCCACTAAGATGACTGTGGGTACCCTGTAATTTAAGAACTATAGTTATACATCAAGCTCACGATAGCCCCAACGCTACGCATGGTGGAATGATAAAAACTATTGCCTTGATACGCAGGCATTTGTTTTAGCTAGGACTCTTTCACGATGTGCGAGAGTATATTTGCTCGTGTCACATCTGTAAATCCGCAAAGGGTCCCAATTTCATAACTACACCAGAAATGGGACAAAAAGTAAAAAGATCCAGACCTTTTCAGAGATTTTACGTATACATTCTGGATCTATATCCACGTAGCAAACAGGGTCATATCAGTTTGCTTATAGTGTTAGACCATATGAAAAAATTTACGGCTAGTGTTATCCAAGACCATCTACTAAAACAAATATTGCATATCTTTGGCGTACCAGAGATTTTGGTGAGTGACGACGGATCTCAGTTTTAGTTTCATTAGGTATTACTCATATGTATACGGCAATTTATTCCCCACAAGAAAGTGCGCCAGAGCGTGTATACCGTTCCATCTTGACTGGAATTCGTTCTTATTTGCAAAAGGACCAAACAGTGTGGGAGGAAAATCTCAGTGCAATTGGCTGTGCATTGAGAAATGCATTCCATCAATCCATTCAATGTTCGTCGTACTGTGTTTGGCCTGATATGGTTACGCATGCTAGTTCATATGCGTTATTGAAGAAACTGAAACTGCTAGATGAACCAGGTATCGGATTAAAGAGAGAAGATGAATTATATTTACTTATGAAGAGTATTAAGGACCATCTATCAAAAGAGTATGAAACGAATCGAACAACATATAACCTTCGCACACGACCAATTTCTTATCAAATAGGGCAGGAGGCTTATCGGTGAAATTTCCCCCAAAGTAATTTAGAAAAGAAGTTAAACGCTAAGTTAGCGCCACCATTTTTATAATGTATTATCAAGGAATAGGTGGGCAACAACTATTATATTTTGGAAGACATATGTGGTAGTACATTAGGAACCTATCATGCAATAGATTTAAAACTATAACGCTTGGGTTCCCCCTAATGCGGTTGTAAAAAACACCATATTAGGTGGTTTGTAACGGTACACTATAGAGTGTATAGAGTATTGAGGAACGTAAATTTATTCAGAACGTCAGAAATATTTATTTTAAACTTCGAGCCTTAGAACCACAACAGCATAATCTTACTAGTAGTACCAGTTTTAACACTACTAAAGGGAAAGGAATCAATGCCAGAACATTGGTAATATTAGTTCTACTAATATTACCAACATTTTAGTGTAACACTACTTGTCAGTAATCACAAATAAATTAGTTCGCGTAAACACAGACGGACGTGTTCGTATATGTCTGTGCATGTCGTTCAAAACCAGAGATCAAACATATACTCGTTGTTTCGAGAAACGAAAGCAAAAGAAAAAAAGAGAAACTGTATATCTAAAGTGACTATTCTGTTAAACGGCATCGATAAATTATTTTTTTTACTTTGAACCGTCATACTGAACAGAAGTGGTTTTCTCAAGAATAATTTTCCATAGACATAAAATATTCTGAGAAGAGTTATCAATAGTGTAGTTAAATATTAAAAAGAAACTCCACTATCCTTTAATAAAATAACTACACTGGAATAAGAGCCATCGCTTACAGCTCCATCCGAAGAAAACCAACAATCCTCTCTTTTAATCGCTTTTCGAGCATTCGTAGTGGCGAAACTCGATAGCAGTGCCAACATGTCTTATTCACTACAATTTATCCGCACGCCTGAAATTCTATCTAAAAATTCGGGAAAGCATACCGTTGAACAGACAGAAAGAAATCGATCGCAACAGTGTGTCATTTTCCTTAGCGGCCTAAGCTTTAACACATCAAGCAACACACTAAAAAGGCATGTACCACTGTTATAAATTGAAATACAGACGTGCCAACTTCATCATCATCCGAATTTATCTGGAACTGACGACATCAAACAGATCAAAGAAGCTAAATTTACAAACCTAACTAACTATTATCTTGTAAGGTTAAATCTTGCCAAAGAAGTCATTAAATTAAGGAACAGCACCGCTTAATTGTAGAAATGCTTAAAGGTGAACTTTCTTTATAAGCAACATATTGTGTGCAAAAAAAATATTTCCAAATTGTATTATGAAAACATGTTACATATATAGTGATACAATAGGAAATCCTTAGATTATTTAAGATACTTTATAATTATAAGATACATCTTACTAAACATATAAGCTTTTAAGATATTAACTAGAATTATGATATCAGTATAGCAACATTGTAAACCCTGATATTTCGCAACCATATACTGTTTGGCGAGGCCTCATACACCAGCAGTTGTAGCAAAAGTGTAATTAGATTTGGTGAGTAAATAAAGTGCTGCCTATCTATGTTTTATAATTGTATAACTACACTGCTCAGCAGCCAAATCCTCCTTTGAATAAAACTAAACTCGAAAACGTTTTCGGGTTTTTACTATCACGTCAAGGTTTTTTTTATGGGCGTGGCAATTTTTTACCCCTAAATGAGCCAGGTACGTAGACATATTTCGCCTTAACTAGAGAACGAGTCATCCGATTTCAAAAAATTAAACACCAGAAGATATTTTAGTCAAATACAGTTTTTCTTTATCTCTTATCATTTTGGAATTATTCAGAAATTAATGGAGGAAAAAAATTTTTTTTCCTGCAAAATTCGTAATGTTTTTTAGTTTAAAAATGGAATTTGTTTAGTTGAGAGGAACCTTCTGTATTCACCTTTAAGATAGAACTCATTTATTCATGTAATTTTTCTTCCTTATATACTAGAATCTTAAAACTATCCTAAACTATTACATTGATCATAAACTATTACAATTATCAGTGGTTGTTCGTAAATACAGACAACAAAGGACCATTCTAAGGATAGCCATAAATCCTCGACAAACATAAGTCTAGACAGTTCACCTTGGTTAATGTATGCTCATGGTTGAACATCTGTGTTTACGAACAACAAATAATAAAAAAAACCCAAAGGACAAAGAAACCTTAAGTTTTACAAAACTGAACATCTGTGTTTACGAACAACAAATAATAAAAAACCCAAAGGACAAAGAAACCTTTAGTTTGACAAAACTGAACAGAAAATAATAGAATCTTATATTAATCTAGGTAGAGCAACAGCTGCTGGTAGATAATTTAGGGATATTCTGCACATCTTCCTTAATGTATAAATCTCGGCAATTATTAGTACAGCGATGATTATGCTGGTCGTAAACCTTTTTCCATAATGCGTTAGATGATGAAAATCGAGTTGTGTGTTAAAACCAAATAATTTTACAGGTGCCGGAATGTCCGTAATTTTGTAGATTTCCATTTCGCTATCAATTTTTATATGGGCAATTGATGGTACGGAATGAGACATATTAATTACCGGGAAGACATAGCTAACTTCAGAATGGTGCAAATTATGGGCCCATAAATTCACTTCGTCTGACTTGAGGTGGCAATCGGCTTGCAATTTCATAATACCTGCACCTTGAATCGTGATAGAGTGCAGCTTATCATGACATATTACCTCTGCTGGTGTGTCTTCCTTAACAGAAAATATCCTAGAGTTCGATGCGTGCATTTGTTGCTAATAATTCTGAAATCTTCTGCTGCTTAAATATTTTCACAGGCAATATTTTATGGATGACATTGCCTCACAGATTTAAGAGCACCTCAATTATGTCTTCTTGTATTTCCTCAAATAACTTTACCCATGTTAGCATATTTGTAATCGCCCTTATCCGGTCTGCTTCATCTTTAGTTTCGTGTATCTGGGACTCGATTAGCTTAATAGAATCACTAAGCTTAACAATATTTTTAAAAACAACGGCGTTCGCTTTCTTTATAACATTCATTGTTATATCCTGAACAGATGAAATATTTTGAACGGTATTTAGCAGCAAAGATCCGGTTTTCCGGTTTGGAACTGAAGACATTATCAATTCATGTCTGTTTAAAATCCGTTCATACAATGTACGTAGATTTTGCCCCTCTGATGATTCAAACATTTCATTTCTTCTCTTTAAATCTTCAATTATACTGATAGCTTCATCTAGGGATGTCTTGGCTGCTATGTAACTAGAAATGTTTACATGCACTAATACTTTCCACGAGTTTGTTGACAGTCCTACTGTTTCTACCCTTTCAAAGAATATGCCTGACTTATTACAAAAATTGTTTACATCAATTTGAGTCTTGACCGGAGTTAATATGGATAACAAAGATAATAAGGTTACTAAAATATTTTTATTCTTAACTTTACTTTCATTTTGATTTTTAAAATTTATTTTCTTTTTTGTACACTTATTTCTAGAATTTTTTGTTAAATGTGTATTTTCTTTATTTGTTTGTTCAGTTGGTACATTAGTGCTACTAGCTGTGTCATCTTCATTGTTATCAGTGGGAAAAGGACAAACTTTTGGATTGACCTTTTGGTTTCCCCATTGCTGGTCCTTGCGTCCACCATTCTACATAATCCATCCGATCCTAATATGGTTCGGATGACTCTCCCCCGCCTCCAGCTCAAGGCAGGAGTGTTATCTTCTTTTAAAAGAACTAAAGTTCCCAGTTTAATATTTTCTCTAAGTTTTTTCCATTTGTACCTTTTTTGTAATTCTATTAAATATTCTGAAGACCAACGTCTCCAAAACTCTTCTACGTTGGCTTCTACCGTCTTCCAATGCTGACGCATTTTACGATATCATTGATTATCTGACGAATCATTGAATGTGGTTAATGATTCGCCAATCAAAAAATGCCCTGGCGTTAAAACGTGTAAGTCATTAGGATCGTTTGATAGAGGAGTCAACGGTCGTGAATTTAAGATTGCTTCTATTTGAGTAATAATAGTACACAGTTCTTCATATGTTAATATTCCTTCTGTTGCCTTATAAAAGTGTTTCTTTACTGATTTTACTGTTGATTCCCATAATCCTCCTATGTGAGGCGATCTTGCTGTATGTTAACCCATTCTATTTCTTTACTTTCACAAAAATTATTTATAAGTTTGCTGTTTTTATTTTCGGTTAATAACCGATGAATTTCGGTTAAACTATTAGCTGCTCCTACAAAATTTGTTGCGTTATCTGAAAACATTTTTTCCCTCGTATGGCTACAAATCTTTTAAGAGCTCCTATAAACCCTGCTGAGGTCAAGTCCGATACAACTTCTAAATGCACCGCTTTTGTTGTGAAGCAGATAAATACGCATACATACCCTTTGTCCGTCCTTTTTCCCCTAATTTTATAATGAATAGTAATGGGACCAAGGAAATCAATACCTACATTTAAAAACGGGCGAGTTCTAATGACACGACTTTGCGGTAAGTTTCCCATTAATTGATGCAATTGTCTTGGTTCTTTTCTAAAACACCTATAACAATTGTTAACAATTTTTTTTACCAATTGTCTACCTCTTAATGGCCAAAACCTTTGTTTTTATTGCTAATAATCCTTGAAGGCCCACATGTAAATGATCTTTATGCAGTTGTTCTATAATTAATCGAACAATATTATCTTTATAGGGGAGAACAATCGGATGTTTAACGTTATAAGTCAGTGAACTATTTTCCAATCGTCCTCCAACTCTAATTAATCCTTGTTTGTCCAAAAATGGGCATAATGTTGCCAGTTTTGATGATTTTTTAAGGTTCTTTCCCGTATTTAAAAACTTTATTTGTTCTGAACAATGTTCTTTTTGAATATTTTCTATAATTATTTTTAATGCTTCTCTTCTGAAAAATAAAAAGAAAAAATTTTTTATTAAAGAAATAAACTTCAAAACATAGGTTATAATATTTTGAAAGATGTTAAAATTATTTTTGTGATTAATATTTTTATAAAAACAGTCGACATTTTTTATAAGTATCACTTTGACTTCATTTTTTATTTCAGGAATTTCAAAATCTGTAATAAATGTAGTATTATTGTACGGCTTGTAATTAAATAAAAATTGTGGACCATTAAACAAAAATTTGTTTTTGATTAGTACATCTGCTTTCACTCCTCTTGATATAAGGTCCGCTGGATTTTCGCCAGATTGCACATGCCTCCAATTATTTACATTAGTATTGGTTTGTATAAAGCTAACTATATTTGATACAAATACTTGTAAGCTTGTTGGGTCTAGTTTAATCCAGTTTCAAACAATGGTGGAGCCTGAATAGTAGAAAATATTAGTGAATTCAATTTTCAAACTTTCAATTACTACGGTCATTAACTCCGTTAATAAAACAGCTGCACATAATTCCAATCTTGGAAGGGTAATGACCTTTATAGGAGCAACTTTTGATTTTGATGTTGCTTAATATGAATTAAATTTTCCGTGACAATCAATCGATCTTACATATACTGCTGCACCATATGCTCTCATTGATTCATCACAAAATCCATGTCTACTGGTTTAACACATACAAAATGTCTGGGTACTGTTATTTGGTTTAAATATTGAAAGTTATTACTAATAACCTACCTTTTGTTGTTCTATTTCTTTTGGAACTTGATCATCCCAATCGATTTTTAATTTCCATAATTCATTTAACAATATCTTCATACTAACTGTAGCAGGTCCCACTAAACCAAGTGGATCAAATAAGCCTGAAATTTCTCTTAATATTATTGTTTTTGAAATGTTTTTATCATTTTTCCATTTACAGTTTAAGCTTAATGCATCTATTTCTGTATTCCAAATAACGCCAAGAGTTTTAGTGAAGTTGGAGTTGTCTGATTTTATGTCTAAGCTTTCTGTTATTTGTTCTTTGTTTACTTCTTAATATTGTAACTTTTTCTAAACAGTCCCCTCCAGTCATTAAATCGTCCATATAAAAATCGTTTTTAATTATTGCCGATTCTTCCGGAAATTGGTTTCTTTTCCAATCTGCATTTTTTTTCCAAACATTTTACTGACGAATATGGAGCAGCTGACGTACCGTAAGTTACAGTTTT
The DNA here is from genome assembly GCA_963675445.1 of Linnaemya vulpina. Classification (NCBI taxonomy): domain Eukaryota; kingdom Metazoa; phylum Arthropoda; class Insecta; order Diptera; family Tachinidae; genus Linnaemya; species Linnaemya vulpina. The sequence continues at coordinate 74,152,949 of OY776276.1, read as the reverse complement.
AACAGCGTATGTTTTAATCGGTTCTGTTTCATTGAAACGCCAAGATATCAATTGGTATTTTCTATCTTTTTCTGACACCCAAATTTGTCTGTACATTTTCTCTATATCCGCTAAAAAAACGTACCGATGTTTCCTGAATCTCAGTAAAATATTAAATAAATTTTCTTGAATTCGTGGACCTGTATGCAGTAAATCTTTTAACGATATATTACTTGTAGTCTTACAGGAAGCATCAAATACAACTCTTAATTTTGTAGACGTGCTTTTTGGTCTACAAATACAATGATGTGGCAGGTAATATCCTATTGAAGAAACATCTTTTTTTAATTCCATATGCCTCATCTTTAAGTATTGTTGCATAAATGCATGATATTGATCTTTCAACTCTGGAGTCTTTTGTAATTTGCTTTCTAGCGCAAAAAATCTTCTTTTAGCAATGACGTTGGAACTACCTAATTTTTCAACATTATCCTTAAAAGGTAATGTTACTTGAAATTTACCGTCTGCTAACCACTTTGTATTTTCATCGAATGATTTTTCACACTCTTCCTGAAGGGTTGTTAAGTGCTTCACTTTTGGCACTTCTTCTACTTCACAAAATTTTTCTAATATTTTTTCTGTAGTTGTATTTATGGTTACCAGATTTTGCCTTGGAATACTATCATCAAATTGTGTCATGCTATAAGCAACCCAACCTAATTTTGTATTTTTTAATTTTGTTTTAGTTTTTGGGTCCTGTAATTTTCTATTGCATATAAGATCAAATATAAATTCATTTGAAAGCAGCAAGTCAATTCCTTTTGGAATGTTATATTTTGGATCTGCTATTTTGATGTTATTCGGAAAAGTTCCTGCTAACATTTTTGAACTTGGGACGTTAGACACAATCTTATCTATTACTGCTGCATTTGAAAAAGTTTTATATTTAGCTACCTATATCCCTCTATTTTTCTATCTACCTTTATAATATTATGTAATTTTAATTTGTTCTTAAATTCTTTTGTTATTAGATTTAACTGTGAACCTCCATCTAGTAATACACGACAATCTATCCATTTATTATCT
>OY776276.1:74099466-74151684 GCA_963675445.1 Linnaemya vulpina | reverse complement strand
GAAAACTGGATGATCACATGAGACTACAATTTCAACAGCAATTAGGTAAATTTCGAGATCTCCCAACGGTGGACCAACTAGTAGAATTTTTGCAGCAAATGCAATATTCATTGGAAGCGAGTCAACAATTTACAAAATGGGAAGATAGAGATAATAAATTCCGTGGAACTAATCCACAATTTTATCAACATTTCAAGAAAGAAGAAGATCAAACAACAAATCAGTCTAAAACTCTAAGCTTTAATAACCCGAAATGTTTATTAGGCTGCACTTCAAGGCATATTTTATTTAAATGTCCAAAATTTAGAAATTTGTCTATTAAAGAAAAATTAGAAAAGGTAAAAGGTTTTAAATTGTGTTACAAATGTCTTTGTCCAGGTCATCAAACAAAAATGTGTAATAGCCAGTTTAATTGTAGAATTTGTAAAAGTGAACACAATACGCTGATTCATGAAGATAAAACTAAACCAAAAACTGTTTTGGTTAATAGTGACAATGAAGATAATAATGAGTGCGTCTTTTTATCAACAGCAATTGTACAGGTTAAAACTGGAGATAATAAATGGATAGATTGTCGTGTATTACTAGATGGAGGTTCACAGTTAAATCTAATAACAAAAGAATTTAAGAACAAATTAAAATTACATAATATTATAAAGGTAGATAGAAAAATAGAGGGATATAGGTAGCTAAATATAAAACTTTTTCAAATGCAGCAGTAATAGATAAGATTGTGTCTAACGTCCCAAGTTCAAAAATGTTAGCAGGAACTTTTCCGAATAACATCAAAATAGCAGATCCAAAATATAACATTCCAAAAGGAATTGACTTGCTGCTTTCAAATGAATTTATATTTGATCTTATATGCAATAGAAAATTACAGGACCCAAAAACTAAAACAAAATTAAAAAATACAAAATTAGGTTGGGTTGCTTATAGCATGACACAATTTGATGATAGTATTCCAAGGCAAAATCTGGTAACCATAAATACAACTACAGAAAAAATATTAGAAAAATTTTGTGAAGTAGAAGAAGTGCCAAAAGTGAAGCACTTAACAACCCTTCAGGAAGAGTGTGAAAAATCATTCGATGAAAATACAAAGTGGTTAGCAGACGGTAAATTTCAAGTAACATTACCTTTTAAGGATAATGTTGAAAAATTAGGTAGTTCCAACGTCATTGCTAAAAGAAGATTTTTTGCGCTAGAAAGCAAATTACAAAAGACTCCAGAGTTGAAAGATCAATATCATGCATTTATGCAACAATACTTAAAGATGAGGCATATGGAATTAAAAAAAGATGTTTCTTCAATAGGATATTACCTGCCACATCATTGTATTTGTAGACCAAAAAGCACGTCTACAAAATTAAGAGTTGTATTTGATGCTTCCTGTAAGACTACAAGTAATATATCGTTAAAAGATTTACTGCATACAGGTCCACGAATTCAAGAAAATTTATTTAATATTTTACTGAGATTCAGGAAACATCGGTACGTTTTTTTAGCGGATATAGAGAAAATGTACAGACAAATTTGGGTGTCAGAAAAAGATAGAAAATACCAATTGATATCTTGGCGTTTCAATGAAACAGAACCGATTAAAACATACGCTGTTAAAACTGTAACTTACGGTACGTCAGCTGCTCCATATTCGTCAGTAAAATGTTTGGAAAAAAAATGCAGATTGGAAAAGAAACCAATTTCCGGAAGAATCGGCAATAATTAAAAACGATTTTTATATGGACGATTTAATGACTGGAGGGGACTGTTTAGAAAAAGTTACAATATTAAGAAGTAAACAAAGAACAAATAACAGAAAGCTTAGACATAAAATCAGACAACTCCAACTTCACTAAAACTCTTGGCGTTATTTGGAATACAGAAATAGATGCATTAAGCTTAAACTGTAAATGGAAAAATGATAAAAACATTTCAAAAACAATAATATTAAGAGAAATTTCAGGCTTATTTGATCCACTTGGTTTAGTGGGACCTGCTACAGTTAGTATGAAGATATTGTTAAATGAATTATGGAAATTAAAAATCGATTGGGATGATCAAGTTCCAAAAGAAATAGAACAACAAAAGGTAGGTTATTAGTAATAACTTTCAATATTTAAACCAAATAACAGTACCCAGACATTTTGTATGTGTTAAACCAGTAGACATGGATTTTGTGATGAATCAATGAGAGCATATGGTGCAGCAGTATATGTAAGATCGATTGATTGTCACGGAAAATTTAATTCATATTAAGCAACATCAAAATCAAAAGTTGCTCCTATAAAGGTCATTACCCTTCCAAGATTGGAATTATGTGCAGCTGTTTTATTAACGGAGTTAATGACCGTAGTAATTGAAAGTTTGAAAATTGAATTCACTAATATTTTCTACTATTCAGGCTCCACCATTGTTTGAAACTGGATTAAACTAGACCCAACAAGCTTACAAGTATTTGTATCAAATATAGTTAGCTTTATACAAACCAATACTAATGTAAATAATTGGAGGCATGTGCAATCTGGCGAAAATCCAGCGGACCTTATATCAAGAGGAGTGAAAGCAGATGTACTAATCAAAAACAAATTTTTGTTTAATGGTCCACAATTTTTATTTAATTACAAGCCGTACAATAATACTACATTTATTACAGATTTTGAAATTCCTGAAATAAAAAATGAAGTCAAAGTGATACTTATAAAAAATGTCGACTGTTTTTATAAAAATATTAATCACAAAAATAATTTTAACATCTTTCAAAATATTATAACCTATGTTTTGAAGTTTATTTCTTTAATAAAAAATTTTTTCTTTTTATTTTTCAGAAGAGAAGCATTAAAAATAATTATAGAAAATATTCAAAAAGAACATTGTTCAGAACAAATAAAGTTTTTAAATACGGGAAAGAACCTTAAAAAATCATCAAAACTGGCAACATTATGCCCATTTTTGGACAAACAAGGATTAATTAGAGTTGGAGGACGATTGGAAAATAGTTCACTGACTTATAACGTTAAACATCCGATTGTTCTCCCCTATAAAGATAATATTGTTCGATTAATTATAGAACAACTGCATAAAGATCATTTACATGTGGGCCTTCAAGGATTATTAGCAATAAAAACAAAGGTTTTGGCCATTAAGAGGTAGACAATTGGTAAAAAAAATTGTTAACAATTGTTATAGGTGTTTTAGAAAAGAACCAAGACAATTGCATCAATTAATGGGAAACTTACCGCAAAGTCGTGTCATTAGAACTCGCCCGTTTTTAAATGTAGGTATTGATTTCCTTGGTCCCATTACTATTCATTATAAAATTAGGGGAAAAAGGACGGACAAAGGGTATGTATGCGTATTTATCTGCTTCACAACAAAAGCGGTGCATTTAGAAGTTGTATCGGACTTGACCTCAGCAGGGTTTATAGGAGCTCTTAAAAGATTTGTAGCCATACGAGGGAAAAAATGTTTTCAGATAACGCAACAAATTTTGTAGGAGCAGCTAATAGTTTAACCGAAATTCATCGGTTATTAACCGAAAATAAAAACAGCAAACTTATAAATAATTTTTGTGAAAGTAAAGAAATAGAATGGGTTAACATACAGCAAGATCGCCTCACATAGGAGGATTATGGGAATCAACAGTAAAATCAGTAAAGAAACACTTTTATAAGGCAACAGAAGGAATATTAACATATGAAGAACTGTGTACTATTATTACTCAAATAGAAGCAATCTTAAATTCACGACCGTTGACTCCTCTATCAAACGATCCTAATGACTTACACGTTTTAACGCCAGGGCATTTTTTGATTGGCGAATCATTAACCACATTCAATGATTCGTCAGATAATCAATGATATCGTAAAATGCGTCAGCATTGGAAGACGGTAGAAGCCAACGTAGAAGAGTTTTGGAGACGTTGGTCTTCAGAATATTTAATAGAATTACAAAAAAGGTACAAATGGAAAAAACTTAGAGAAAATATTAAACTGGGAACTTTAGTTCTTTTAAAAGAAGATAACACTCCTGCCTTGAGCTGGAGGCGGGGGAGAGTCATCCGAACCATATTAGGATCGGATGGATTATGTAGAATGGTGGACGCAAGGACCAGCAATGGGGAAACCAAAAGGTCAATCCAAAAGTTTGTCCTTTTCCCACTGATAACAATGAAGATGACACAGCTAGTAGCACTAATGTACCAACTGAACAAACAAATAAAGAAAATACACATTTAACAAAAAATTCTAGAAATAAGTGTACAAAAAAGAAAATAAATTTTAAAAATCAAAATGAAAGTAAAGTTAAGAATAAAAATATTTTAGTAACCTTATTATCTTTGTTATCCATATTAACTCCGGTCAAGACTCAAATTGATGTAAACAATTTTTGTAATAAGTCAGGCATATTCTTTGAAAGGGTAGAAACAGTAGGACTGTCAACAAACTCGTGGAAAGTATTAGTGCATGTAAACATTTCTAGTTACATAGCAGCCAAGACATCCCTAGATGAAGCTATCAGTATAATTGAAGATTTAAAGAGAAGAAATGAAATGTTTGAATCATCAGAGGGGCAAAATCTACGTACATTGTATGAACGGATTTTAAACAGACATGAATTGATAATGTCTTCAGTTCCAAACCGGAAAACCGGATCTTTGCTGCTAAATACCGTTCAAAATATTTCATCTGTTCAGGATATAACAATGAATGTTATAAAGAAAGCGAACGCCGTTGTTTTTAAAAATATTGTTAAGCTTAGTGATTCTATTAAGCTAATCGAGTCCCAGATACACGAAACTAAAGATGAAGCAGACCGGATAAGGGCGATTACAAATATGCTAACATGGGTAAAGTTATTTGAGGAAATACAAGAAGACATAATTGAGGTGCTCTTAAATCTGTGAGGCAATGTCATCCATAAAATATTGCCTGTGAAAATATTTAAGCAGCAGAAGATTTCAGAATTATTAGCAACAAATGCACGCATCGAACTCTAGGATATTTTCTGTTAAGGAAGACACACCAGCAGAGGTAATATGTCATGATAAGCTGCACTCTATCACGATTCAAGGTGCAGGTATTATGAAATTGCAAGCCGATTGCCACCTCAAGTCAGACGAAGTGAATTTATGGGCCCATAATTTGCACCATTCTGAAGTTAGCTATGTCTTCCCGGTAATTAATATGTCTCATTCCGTACCATCAATTGCCCATATAAAAATTGATAGCGAAATGGAAATCTACAAAATTACGGACATTCCGGCACCTGTAAAATTATTTGGTTTTAACACACAACTCGATTTTCATCATCTAACGCATTATGGAAAAAGGTTTACGACCAGCATAATCATCGCTGTACTAATAATTGCCGAGATTTATACATTAAGGAAGATGTGCAGAATATCCCTAAATTATCTACCAGCAGCTGTTGCTCTACCTAGATTAATATAAGATTCTATTATTTTCTGTTCAGTTTTGTCAAACTAAAGGTTTCTTTGTCCTTTGGGTTTTTTATTATTTGTTGTTCGTAAACACAGATGTTCAGTTTTGTAAAACTTAAGGTTTCTTTGTCCTTTGGGTTTTTTTTATTATTTGTTGTTCGTAAACACAGATGTTCAACCATGAGCATACATTAACCAAGGTGAACTGTCTAGACTTATGTTTGTCGAGGATTTATGGCTATCCTTAGAATGGTCCTTTGTTGTCTGTATTTACGAACAACCACTGATAATTGTAATAGTTTATGATCAATGTAATAGTTTAGGATAGTTTTAAGATTCTAGTATATAAGGAAGAAAAATTACATGAATAAATGAGTTCTATCTTAAAGGTGAATACAGAAGGTTCCTCTCAACTAAACAAATTCCATTTTTAAACTAAAAAACATTACGAATTTTGCAGGAAAAAAAATTTTTTTCCTCCATTAATTTCTGAATAATTCCAAAATGATAAGAGATAAAGAAAAACTGTATTTGACTAAAATATCTTCTGGTGTTTAATTTTTTGAAATCGGATGACTCGTTCTCTAGTTAAGGCGAAATATGTCTACGTACCTGGCTCATTTAGGGGTAAAAAATTGCCACGCCCATAAAAAAAACCTTGACGTGATAGTAAAAACCCGAAAACGTTTTCGAGTTTAGTTTTATTCAAAGGAGGATTTGGCTGCTGAGCAGTGTAGTTATACAATTATAAAACATAGATAGGCAGCACTTTATTTACTCACCAAATCTAATTACACTTTTGCTACAACTGCTGGTGTATGAGGCCTCGCCAAACAGTATATGGTTGCGAAATATCAGGGTTTACAATGTTGCTATACTGATATCATAATTCTAGTTAATATCTTAAAAGCTTATATGTTTAGTAAGATGTATCTTATAATTATAAAGTATCTTAAATAATCTAAGGATTTCCTATTGTATCACTATATATGTAACATGTTTTCATAATACAATTTGGAAATATTTTTTTTGCACACAATATGTTGCTTATAAAGAAAGTTCACCTTTAAGCATTTCTACAATTAAGCGGTGCTGTTCCTTAATTTAATGACTTCTTTGGCAAGATTTAACCTTACAAGATAATAGTTAGTTAGGTTTGTAAATTTAGCTTCTTTGATCTGTTTGATGTCGTCAGTTCCAGATAAATTCGGATGATGATGAAGTTGGCACGTCTGTATTTCAATTTATAACAGTGGTACATGCCTTTTTAGTGTGTTGCTTGATGTGTTAAAGCTTAGGCCGCTAAGGAAAATGACACACTGTTGCGATCGATTTCTTTCTGTCTGTTCAACGGTATGCTTTCCCGAATTTTTAGATAGAATTTCAGGCGTGCGGATAAATTGTAGTGAATAAGACATGTTGGCACTGCTATCGAGTTTCGCCACTACGAATGCTCGAAAAGCGATTAAAAGAGAGGATTGTTGGTTTTCTTCGGATGGAGCTGTAAGCGATGGCTCTTATTCCAGTGTAGTTATTTTATTAAAGGATAGTGGAGTTTCTTTTTAATATTTAACTACACTATTGATAACTCTTCTCAGAATATTTTATGTCTATGGAAAATTATTCTTGAGAAAACCACTTCTGTTCAGTATGACGGTTCAAAGTAAAAAAAATAATTTATCGATGCCGTTTAACAGAATAGTCACTTTAGATATACAGTTTCTCTTTTTTTCTTTTGCTTTCGTTTCTCGAAACAACGAGTATATGTTTGATCTCTGGTTTTGAACGACATGCACAGACATATACGAACACGTCCGTCTGTGTTTACGCGAACTAATTTATTTGTGATTACTGACAAGTAGTGTTACACTAAAATGTTGGTAATATTAGTAGAACTAATATTACCAATGTTCTGGCATTGATTCCTTTCCCTTTAGTAGTGTTAAAACTGGTACTACTAGTAAGATTATGCTGTTGTGGTTCTAAGGCTCGAAGTTTAAAATAAATATTTCTGACGTTCTGAATAAATTTACGTTCCTCAATACTCTATACACTCTATAGTGTACCGTTACAAACCACCTAATATGGTGTTTTTTACAACCGCATTAGGGGGAACCCAAGCGTTATAGTTTTAAATCTATTGCATGATAGGTTCCTAATGTACTACCACATATGTCTTCCAAAATATAATAGTTGTTGCCCACCTATTCCTTGATAATACATTATAAAAATGGTGGCGCTAACTTAGCGTTTAACTTCTTTTCTAAATTACTTTGGGGGAAATTTCACCGATAAGCCTCCTGCCCTATTTGATAAGAAATTGGTCGTGTGCGAAGGTTATATGTTGTTCGATTCGTTTCATACTCTTTTGATAGATGGTCCTTAATACTCTTCATAAGTAAATATAATTCATCTTCTCTCTTTAATCCGATACCTGGTTCATCTAGCAGTTTCAGTTTCTTCAATAACGCATATGAACTAGCATGCGTAACCATATCAGGCCAAACACAGTACGACGAACATTGAATGGATTGATGGAATGCATTTCTCAATGCACAGCCAATTGCACTGAGATTTTCCTCCCACACTGTTTGGTCCTTTTGCAAATAAGAACGAATTCCAGTCAAGATGGAACGGTATACACGCTCTGGCGCACTTTCTTGTGGGGAATAAATTGCCGTATACATATGAGTAATACCTAATGAAACTAAAACTGAGATCCGTCGTCACTCACCAAAATCTCTGGTACGCCAAAGATATGCAATATTTGTTTTAGTAGATGGTCTTGGATAACACTAGCCGTAAATTTTTTCATATGGTCTAACACTATAAGCAAACTGATATGACCCTGTTTGCTACGTGGATATAGATCCAGAATGTATACGTAAAATCTCTGAAAAGGTCTGGATCTTTTTACTTTTTGTCCCATTTCTGGTGTAGTTATGAAATTGGGACCCTTTGCGGATTTACAGATGTGACACGAGCAAATATACTCTCGCACATCGTGAAAGAGTCCTAGCTAAAACAAATGCCTGCGTATCAAGGCAATAGTTTTTATCATTCCACCATGCGTAGCGTTGGGGCTATCGTGAGCTTGATGTATAACTATAGTTCTTAAATTACAGGGTACCCACAGTCATCTTAGTGGATAAAAATTCCGTTATGGGGAATGTAATAGTGGACAAATTTGCGATAAAACGACGGTATATATATATGTATATATATATATATATATATATATATATATGTATATATATATATATATATATATATATATATATATATTTATATATATACATACATATATATATATATATATATATATATATATATATATATATTTCTGGTTAAACCTAAGATTTCAGTGGTCAAAATCTTAAGCAATGTTGTGTCTTGCATGATGTTATAATACGGTTAGAACAAGGCGAAAAATTATGTGGATGGATGATTGACAACAATAACGATTTATAGAGTTCGCAAAACCATATGGAAAGAAAAAATATTACAATAACCGACATACGTTTGAATAAACAAAGAAAAAAAAACCGTTTTGACCGTTTTATTCTTTAATGAAGATATTAAAAGACTAAAGCAAATTTTAATGAATGCAATACGCAAATAATTCATAAATCCTCATTGGAACAGGATGTCGATTCTTTACAAATAATTTTTTTGCCAGACACAAGAGATCTCCAGAACATGTGTAATGGTAAACATACACTGATTCCTATCCTATTGAATTGAAGGTATATCAAACTAATCTCCGGTCGACTTAATCGAATCTTCCTCTCAATTAAGCGAAAATCCAGAAGCCGCTTTATATATATATATATATATATATATATATATATATATATATACTCCTTTGCAAAACTATAAAAACAGTTAAATTTTACAAAATTTTATATATAAAACGCAAACACAAACCGAAATATTTTTCTATGTAAAGCCTTCTGCCAAAAGAAATTATCTCATAAAAAAAATAATTCATAAACTATTTATTTTGTTATAGAAGAAATTAATAACAAAATTATTCAGTCTTTCATAACTATTAAAACATTAACATTAAAAAATTAAGTTAATACAATATTAAGCTACTTTAGTAATGAGTAAGTCCTCAATTTTTTTGAATAAGCTTAAAAATCCTATTAGGCATACTTTCTATCAACTTTTTTCTTATTTCGTTCCTTATAGAGCTCCACGTATTCATAACGACGTCCTTGAGCTCAAAAATAGCTGAATATTGCTTGTTTTCAGCATAAACTTGGCGCGTTATAAGTCCCCAATCATTTTCAATGGTATTTTGATCCGGAGAGCATGATGGCCACTCCAATATCAGTTTTTGGCGGATTATAGTTTTGGAATCTTTTAAGACTCGGCTGATCGTTGAAATTGAAACATTTACTTCGCATTCATTAACTATGTCTCTGAGACTTTTCATACGGTAGCTAGCACAGTTTATAATCTTACGTTTTCACGTTCAGAATGCTTTTTTCTTGGTCCTCCAGTTTTTTTCTTACCGTATCCATGTGGATCTTTCGCGAAATCTTTCTGGGAAATGATCGAAGACTTAAGCCGGTCTCCAAATGAGCAATAATTTGACCTTTTTCAAAGTCAGACAGATATGAACCACGCGGCATTTTATTCAGTATTAAGAAAAAATTTACAAAGAAATAAAATTCAAAAAAATAAACGGTACAACTTTTACATCTTCTTCTTTAAAACTTAATTGTCTTTATAATTATGAAACACAGAGAAAATTCAGAATTGGGAATTTTTCTCTTAACCTAATTAACTGATCTCTCAAATTTTGCATAATAAGAGATAAATGACCAAGCATTTAAAATTAAATGTAAATTAAAAAATATTTAATTTACTGTAAGCAAAACAAACAAAAAAAATAGATCTTTTTATGGTCTTGCAAAAGAGTGTATATATATATATATATATATATATATATATATAGAAAGAAATGAATGAAAGAAAAAAATGAGAGCAAAGAAGTCTAAATTACAGCTATCTTATGTAATGTACAGCTCGAGGTCTAACTCGAGGTCAATTCGAGGATGGGAAAACTCACCCGAACCCTCATATCTATCGGATGTAGTGTTGTTATTTTATTTGCTCTTAAAGACGAGTGGGAGTGGGGACATTGACTATGTTAGCGGACAGTCGGGTGGGGAGGTTCTTGTCTTGCTAAATCTCTGTTGCCGATAGGACAGTCAGCACACAAAGAATTTTATAGACCCCCTTCGAATTGAAGTACGTTGATAAGAATAATTAGACGTTATTATATACCCGCATTTGTGTAATCAACTACCAAGAAAATCGTAAATGTCAAGCAGTGATGTTTAATCCCTTCAATTAAATTCTGCCTCTAAGCCCTCACTACCTATGATCGTAGGGCATATAAAAATTGCTAAGATCCCTCCCAGCATGATTCAAACCGCTTATTTCATGCAAGAATTATTAGAACGTAGAATCATTTTTAGATAATGTTTATAAGTGCATTTATATTCCAATAATAACAGAACTAATATAATTCAAACTAAGTATTTCGATAAATTTGGGGTTTGGTCATTACACCATTTCTACATATATCGTACAATATAAAACTTAAAAGGCTTATGGCTTAATTATACAAGTAAAATATTATAAATGTTCTTCATTATTATATTACGGCCGTAAGTGGTAGACAGAGATAATTGTTACACTGTAGAAATAACCAAAAGGACCTTCATTCGCAAGTTTTCAAATGAAAACAAAAAAACTTTGGATAAGAAAATCAACGACTGTATGACTAAAGTCTCTTTTGTATAAACGGTGATTATGTGATATAATTCTCTGAAAATGGATTAATAGTAAAAGAAGAAATATTTCATTGGTACTGCACTGCTTTAATGAAAATAGTAAAAGAATAAAACAAATTTTAATGAATGGTGGGTGTAAACATGATCGTAAAGAGATTAAAGTAAATGGTTTGGTTAATAGTAAATAAGGCATAACCTAATGGTTGTCAGGGTTCGAAACAACAAAAACAAAACAAAAACTAATTTAACAGATTGAAATAAACTACGCACTATGTACACCATATGGAATTAAGAATAATTCAATAGCTTACGGTATGGGGGGTACATTGTCTTATAATTGCAATATATTTATAATCATACAACTAACTATCAAGCATAGATATGCAGCACTTTATTTACTCACCAAATTTAATTACACTTTTGCTGCAACTGCTGGTTGATGAGGCCTCGCCAAACAGGAGATAGTTGCGAAATATCAGGGTTTACAATGTTGCCATACTGATATCTATGGATGTAGTAGCTTCATAATTCTAATTAATATCTAAAAAGCTTATATGTTTAGTAAGATGTATCTTATAATTATAAAGAATCTTAAATAATCTAAGGATTTCCTATTGTATCACTATATATCTAACCCGTTTTCATAATACAATTTGGAAATATTTGTTTTTGGCAACAATATGTGGCTTATAAATAAAGTTCACCTTTAAGCATTTCTACAATTAAGCGGTGCTGTTCCTTAATTTAATGACTTCTTTGGCAAGATTTAACCTTACAAGATAATAGTTAGATAGGTTTGTAAATTTAGCTTCTTTGATCTGTTTGATGTCGTCAGTTCCAGATAAATTCGGATGACTTGGTAGTCTAAGTATCTGATGATTGTAAGTTGGAACGTCTGTATTTCAATTTATAACAGTGGTACATGCCTTTTTAGTGTGTTGCTTGATGTGTTAAAGCTTAGGCCGCTAAGGAAAATGACACACTGTTGCGATCGATTTCTTTCTGTCTGTTCAACGGTATGCTTTCCCGAATTTTTAGATAGAATTTCAGGCGTGCGGATAAATTGTAGTGAATAAGACATGTTGGCACTGCTGTCGAGTTTCGCCACTATGAATGCTCGCAAAGCGATTAAACGAGAGTATTGTTGGTTTTCTTCGGATGGAGCTGTAAGCGATGGCTTTTATTCCAGTGTAGTATTTTTATTAGAGGCTAGTGGAATTTCTTTTTAATATTTAACTACACTATTGATAACTTTTCTCAGAATATTTTATGTATATGGAAAATTATTCTTGAGAAAACCACTTCTGTTCAGTATGACGGTTCAAAGTAAAAAAAAGAATTTAACAGAATAGTCACTTTAGATATACAGTTTCTCTTTTTTTTTCTTTTGCTTTCGTTTCTCGAAACAACGAGTATATGTTTGATCTCTGGTTTTGTACGACATGCACAGACATGAACGAACACGTCCGTCTGTGTTTACGCGAACTAATTTATTTGTGATTACTGACAAGTACACTAAAATGTTGGTAATATTAGTAGAACTAATATTACCAATGTTCTGGCATTGAATCCTTTCCCTTTAGTAGTGTTAAAACTGGTACTACTATTAAGATTATGCAGTTGTGGTTGTAAGGCTCGAAGTTTAAAATAAACATTTCTGACGTTCTGAATAAATTTACGTTCCTCAATACTCTATACATTCTATAGTTTACCGGTACAAACCACCTAATATGGTGTTTTTTACAACCGCATTAGGGGGAACCCAAGCGTTATAGTTTTAAATCTATCGCATGATAGGTTCCTAATGTACTACCACATATGTCTTCCAAAATATAATAGTTGTTGCCCACCTTTTCCTTGATAATAAATTTTAAAAATGGTGGCGCTAACTTAGCGTTTAAATTCTTTTCTAAATTACTTTGGGGGAAATTTCACCGATAAGCCTCCTGCCCTATTTGATAAGAAATTGATCGTGTGCGAAGGTTATATGTTGTTCGATTCGTTTCATACGCTTTCGATAGATGGTCCTTAATATTGTTCATAAGTAAATATAATTCATCTTCTCTGTTTAATCCGATACCTGGTTCATCTAGCAGTTTCAATTTCTTCAATAACGCATATGAACTAGCATGCGTAACCATATCAGGCCAAACACAGTACGACGAACATTGAATGGATTGATGGAATGCATTTCTCAATGCACAGCCAATTGCACTGAGATTTTCATCCCACAGTGTTTAGTCCTTTTGCAAATAAGAGCGAATTCCAGTCAAGATGGAACGGTATACACGCTCTGGCGCACTTTCTTGTGGGGAATAAATTGCCGTATAAATATGAGTAATACCTAATGAAGTTAAAAAGGCATAAAAATCATTCGCCTTAAACTGAGATCCGTCGTCACTCACCAAAATCTCTGGTACGCTAAAGATATGCAATATTTGTTTTAGTAGATGGTCTTGGATAACACTAGCCGTAAATTTTTTCAGAGGGAATAGCGAATGAAATCTGGTCAGATGGTCTAACACTACAAGCAAACTGATATGACCCTGTTTGCTACGTGGATATAGATCCAGAATGTATACGTAAAATCTCTGAAAAGGTCTGGATCTTTTTACTTTTTATCCCATTTCTGGTGTAGTTATGAAATTGGGACCCTTTGCGGATTTACAGATGTGACACGAGCAAATATACTCTCGCACATCGTGAAAGAGTCCTAGCCAAAACAAATGCCTGCGTATCAAGGCAATAGTTTTTATCATTCCACCATGCGTAGCGGTGGGGCTATCGTGAGCTTGATGTATAACTATAGTTCTTAAATTAAAGGGTACCCACAGTCATCTTAGTGGATAAAAATTCCGTTATGGGGATTGTAATAGTGGACAAATTTGCGATAAAACGACGGTACCAGCCGGCTAGGCTCAATAAGCCTCGCACCTGTTTTATACTTTTAGGGAGTGGCCAATCACGTATCAATAGCACCTTATCAGGGTCAGTTTTTATGCCACCGTTACCAATGATATGACCGAGATAGTTAACTTCTGTTACACAGAACTTGGATTTTGCTACATTCAAGGTTAAATTAGCCCTTTTAAACTCACCTTCAATACTAACCAAGATAGATAAATGGGTTTCAAAATCTTCCGATACAATCACCAGATCATCCAAATAACCAAATACGCAGTGGTGTAAGTCTGCTGGTATTAATTGGTCCATTAATTGGCACATAGTAGAAGGGGCATTACAAAGTGGGCGACCGGGGACAACAAAACCAGTTAATGGCTTAGCCTTTTCTGATAGGGTAATTTGCCAGTAGGCATCTTTCAGATCAAGCTTAGATATAATTTTTGCTTTTGGTAGTCTCGAAAATATACCGGGTAAAACCGTTGCTTGACAGGCTTGCTATCGCCTATGTGAATATCGTGGGTAAGAAGGGACGTTCTGCCTAAACCCTGAATTTCGAAATTTGAAAACAAACTTATAACTGTAGGTAATTCTTTTAAGTGATCAATATCTGTTGATTCTGATAGAAGTACTTCTTGCTGGAAAGAATTTACAAAGGCATCCAGTCTGGAGAGAAAGGATGAGGGACTTTCATTGCTATTAGAGTAGGTCATATCTCCAAAAAGCTCTGGAGCTAATTTAAATGCCAGCCAAAAATCTAAGCCGAGAATCAGCCTTTGGCTTGAATGATTTAAATCCTTAACTTCTTATCTTGATTTCGAAAGAGGACTTTAACATCTAAATAACCAATGACCTTTTGTGATCGCCCGTCAGCAGTTCTAACATAAGAATTAAGCTTAACAAATCCTGAAGATTAGAAAAATCAAAGCATGCCAAGTCTGCACCTATACACGATACATTGGCCCCGGTGTAAAATAAACCTAGTTCCTTAAATTTTAAAAATTGTACTGACGCGTAGTACCGTTTATCAGCGGTATTAACTGTAATTGCAGACACAATAAATCTGGTAGTGTATTTACGCTTTTATATATATATATATATACACTCTTTTGCAAGACCATAAAAAGATCTATTTTTTTTGTTTGTTAGAAAATGTATAGTCGAACATATTTTAAAAATGTTGTGCTTAGCTATACAATAATTATGACTCAATAGGATGCAATCTTGCATCCTATTGAGATTATATTCTCTATTTAAAATTTTAGAAGAGTATCAGAGGTAGAGAGTAAATTTTCTCCGTCAACATTTCTAGTATGGTGAATTTGTCGTACATTTTCTGACGATTTTAAATTGGGTGGTGGCGGGAAAAACTTCGACAGTTTTTTGAATTTATTCCTTTTGAAGCACATTTTACACATAAGGGCTTATATACTTGTTTTTCCCACAGCCATAACAGAACCTGTTTCTAGACTTTAAACAGTCCTCCCACAAATGTCCTGGTTTATCGCATTTCCAACATTTATGAGAAAATTGCAAAGCATCGACGGATTATTCTGGTTCTCTACTATCAGTAGTAAGGGCTTTCTTTAGTAGAGAAATGTTCTGCAACTTGACGATTCTAACATATGGATGACGTTTTGCAGCGGTATGTTTCTGATACAAATCTTTACCAAGAAGATTTTCTCTCATTTGCACCAGTTTGCGCAAATGTGCTAAGGAATCTACTCGTACATAAAGAAGTTCGTGCCGGATTTCCGGACGAAAATTACGGATCAGAATTTCGACTAACTCATATTCTGGAATAGGTCGGTCTAGTCGATTTAAAATTCATAGTTTCATAGAAACTTTCAAAAGTCTCATGTGCTTTCATTTTTCTATTCCTTAGCTCTTCCTGAATATCGAAAGGAAATTTGAAATCTTTATATTCGTGCTGGTGTGCTTCGCAAAAATCATTCCAATTTATGGTTTCATTTTACTTATGGTATCTCCAATACCATTCACGCACGACTACTCAACAAAATATGCAAACGTTTGCAAATAACAAAACAATCGTTATTAAAATGTGCTCGTGAAAGTACCTTTACTGGATATAAAAACTCATCAACACTAATTCCCTGAGTAGACCCATTAAACTTCAGCTGCCAATTCTGAATAACAAGCAAGCTGAACACTTCGGTGAGGGGTATTCCTCTGGACACTTCGATTTATATTCGCTTGACCTAGAATATCATTGATAGGCATAGGATTTTCAAATATAAGATCATTACTAAGACTATTGTCCATCATATTATCGCTGCGAAAATCAGTAAACAAATTTCAAGCACTATTTCTGGTATTATATCGGGGAACCGCACCTTCACGGAGCCTACCGCGACTACTTCTTGGTTTCTTATATTGTCTCTCCTTAGCCTGAATTTGGAATTTTTTCAATTCTGCTAAACTCCACGATCTCTTACAAGACGGGCATTCCGATGAATCGGCCAAATATTTTTCAATACAATGACTGTGAAAGATGAGATTACATTCTGAAATTATCATACTCATTAGATTCGAACATTTTGTAATCGCAGATTATACATATTCGATCTGTCTGGCCGCCAGAAGCCTGAAGCTTTACAGCAGAACTTTTCGTCATATTTTATATATAAACCAAAATTTACTGCATAGGTAGCGAATATTATATGTAAAAAATTTAATATTGCAACAACAAAACCGTATACCGATATATATATATATTAGGGTGACAATGGTTTGTATGTAAAAAAATTTTTGTTCGAATTTTAAAGTTTTTTCAACGGAATATTGTCCCAATAGGTCCAAGAGTTTTGTGCCGAAAATTTGAGCCAAATCGGACAACGTTTTCTGGACGCGCATCCAGGTCAAAGGTCAGGTATTTGCATATTTCACAGCTAGTATGAAATAAAGTTGAGAAACTCATATATTTTCTACTTTGTTTTACAAAAACATCTGGATTCTGTAGACTTTTAATAAAGAGGACACTCAAATAGTTTTTTTGGGAACTAACTCTCAAATTTCCCTTGCGTCAAAGTGATCCACAAACTATTTTATTTCAAAAATGTTTAATATATGTATGCCATTCTTGGCAATGTATATAAATATATAATATAATAAAAATATATAATCGGATGTATTAAGTCCGACGGCGTCAATAACTGCAACCAATAAGTGTACAGCATCTCTCTGACTTATTTTTAACTTGTCGAAAACTGCAGCTAGTCTTGACGTTAAGACACTTTGCTTTTTCGTACAAGAAGTACTGCGGAAACGTTTTGCCTCAATCGAACATTCAGAATATTCTTCCTCTGATGTTGCAGCATCTTCAGACGCGGAAAATTCAATCATATTGCAGGCTGAAATAAATTTTGTCACAGTTCAGTACTTCCAACAAAAATTTAAAACAACGTTATTTAACATTTAATTAAATTTTTACCTGATGAGGTCACTTAATTTTTTACGCAACTCTTCTTGTTTTTTGCGATTTCTTTTTCTTTCCTCTTTTTTTTTAGATTACAGTCGACTCCCAACATACAACCTTCGCGACCTTTCATTCTTTGTTTAATTAAAAATTGCTTGTCTTCTTCTAAATCTATTAGTTCCAGTGCATCGGTACGAGCAATATCGAAGAGATCGCCTAAATTATCGCTCCACAGTTTTCTTCTGTTTTTATGAATGTCGGACACTCTAGATATATTTTTTTTAAATCTTTCCATTGCTCATACAGACGCAACATTTTTTTTGTACACCAGTGCAAATCGTGAACAGGAATACGGGCCTTTTCCCAAAAAATTATACACTCTCTTACCACAAGATCAGCACTATCATTTGCAGTTAATTTCGTTGTCCTCATATTATGAAAAAAACTTTGAGGCAGTCCCCCTTCGAGGGAAGTTTAGAACCAACTATTTGGTGTTTTGAACAGCCTATTAAAAATATTTCTTCCCTTAACGAGGGCATTGTTATATACTTTTACCAAATTCACAAAAAATCTCTAACCAAAAGCACTTTACACAAGTAATTCACACGACTGAATGCAATTTATATAATTTTTGGGGAAATACATAATTCAGTCGTATTTTAAAAATCTAGTAGGCCTTGAAATTTATCATTAGAATCCGTTAAAAATAATGGTTGTTGTCTAGGAAATTAGCAATTTTAAAATTTTTGACATGTAGATTAGGGTGACAGCCAAAATTTTTTTCGCGAATTTTAAAGCTTTAATAGTGCATTTTTGAATAAAAGCATCTATTAATTTCCTGACATAAAGGAAAGGTTAATTACCAAAAAAATTCTTTTTACTATTTTTTTCACGAAAATATATAAATCCACATTTTTTCGTTAAATATTGAAAAAAAAATAAACGAGTTCAAAAAATTTATTTCGTATATATTTTAAAATATGAAAATACCTGACCTTTGACCTGGATGCGCGTCCAGAAAACGTTGTCCGATTTGGCTCAAATTTTCGTCACAAAACTTTTGGACCTATTGGCACAATATTCCATTGAAAAAGCTTTAAAATTCGCGAAAAAAATTTTGGCTGTCACCCTATATATATATATATATATATATATATATTTATATATATACATACATATATATATATATATATATATATATATATATATATATATTATTATTATTATATATATATATATATATATATATATATATATATATATACTGGTTAAACCTAAGATTTCAGTGGTCAAAATCTTAAGCAATGTTGTGTCTTGCATGATGTTATAATACGGTTAGAACAAGGCGAAAAATTATGTGAATGGATGATTGACAACAATAACGATTTATAGAGTTCGCAAAACCATATGGAAAGAAAAAATATTACAATAACCGACATACGTTTGAATAAACAAAGAAAAAAAACTGTTTTGACCGTTTTATTCTTTAATGAAGATATTAAAAGACTAAAGCAAATTTTAATGAATGCAATACGCAAATAATTCATAAATCCTCATTGGAACAGGATGTCGATTCTTTACAAATAATTTTTTTGCCAGACACAAGAGATCTCCAGAACATGTGTAATGGTAAACATACACTGATTCCTATCCCATTGAATTGAAGGTATATCAAACTAATCTCGGGTCGACTTAATCGAATCTTCCTCTCAATTAAGCGAAAATCCAGAAGCCGCTTATATATATATATATATATATATATATATATATATATACTCCTTTGCAAAACAATAAAAACAGTCAAATTTTACAAAATTTTATACATAAAACCCAAATATTTTTCTATGTAAAGCTTCTGCCAAAAGAAATTATCTCATAAAAAAAATAATTCATAAACTTTTTATTTTGTTATAGAAGAAATTAATAACAAAATTATTCAGTCTTTCATAACTATTAAAACATTAATATTAAAAAATTAAGTTAACACAATATTAAGCTACTTTAGTAATGAGTAAGTCCTTTGAATAAGTTCAAAAATCCTATTAGGCATACTTTCTATCAACTTTTTTCTTATTTCGTTCCTTATAGAGCTCCACGTATCCATAACGACGTCCTTGAGCTCAAAAATAGCTGAATATTGCTTGTTTTCAGCATAAACTTGGCGCGTTATAAGTCCCCAATCATTTTCAATGGTATTTTGATCCGGAGAGCATGATGGCCACTCCAATATCAGTTTTTGGCGGATTATAGTTTTGGAATCTTTTAAGACTCGGCTGATCGTTGAAATTGAAACATTTACTTCGCATTCATTAACTATGTCTCTGAGACTTTTCATACGGTAGCTAGCACAGTTTATAATCTTACGTTTTCACGTTCAGAATGCTTTTTTCTTGGTCCTCCAGTTTTTTTCTTACCGTATCCATCTGGATCTTTCGCGAAATCTTTCTGGCAAATGCCCGCAAACTTAAGCCGGTCTCCAAATGAGCAATAATTTGACCTTTTTCAAAGTCAGACAGATATGAAACACGCGGCATTTTATTCAGTATTGAGAAAAAATTTACAAAGAAATAAAATTCAAAAAAAATAACGGTACAACTTTTACATCTTCTTCTTTAAAACTTAATTGTCTTTATAGTTCTGAAATACAGAGAAAATTCAGAATTGGGAATTTTTCTCTTAACCTAATTAACTGATCTCTCAAATTTTGCATAATAAGAGATAAATGACCAAGCATTTAAAATTAAATGTAAATTAAAAAATATTTAATTTACTGTAAGCAAAACAAACAATATATATATATATATATATATATATATATATATATATATGTATACATAGGAAGAATTGAATGAAAGAAAAAAATGAGAGCAAAGAAGTCTAAATTACAGCTATACAATATAGATTCCGTGCACCATGTTGGGCGCCATCTTATGTAATGTACAGCTCGAGGTCTAACTCGAGGTCAATTCGAGGATGGGAAAACTCACCCGAACCCTCATATCTATCGGATGTAGTGTTGTTATTTTATTTGCTCTTAAAGACGAGTGGGAGTGGGGACATTGACTATGTTAGCGGACAGTCGGGTGGGGAGGTTCTTGTCTTGCTAAATCTCTGTTGCCGATAGGACAGTCAGCACAAAAAGAATTTTATAGACCCCCTTCGAATTGAAGTACGTACAAGTTGGTAAGAATAATTAGACGTTATTATATACCCGCATTTGTGTAATCAACTACCAAGAAAATCGTAAATGTCAAGCAGTGATGTTTAATCCCTTCAATTAAATTCTGCCTCTAAGCCCTCACTACCTATGATCGTAGGGCATATAAAAATTGCTATGATCCCTCCCAGCATGATTCTAACTGCTTATTTCATGCAAGAATTATTAGAACGTAGATTCATTTTTAGATAATGTTTATAACAGAGATCAGCAATGAGTCGTTTTTTCGCGATTGAAATCGATTTATAAAATTTTAAATTTAAGTGAGTATACGCCTTTGAAATTTAACTACTCACACTCGCTCATACTCACTACAACGTGGGTTTATAAATGCAGGTTGTAATAAGTATGAGTCCCACGTCGACATCGAACTCATATATGTTCGATTCATAAACCACGTCGTTTAGATTCATAACTGTAGAAAAATACTCATAATACTTATAATTGATTCAACTCAGTCGAGTCATTCAAATATACTTGTGCAGTTTCTGTCTTTAGTGATTTTCATAAAGAAGGCGATTTTTGCATAAAAATAAACAAACTATAAAAATATGCAAAAGCGCAAAACGGCAAGTTTATAGGGTGATATTTCAGGAAAAATAAAAATATTTACTGTATTTTATAATTTTTATAGCAGGCTGTAAAAAATGGATGAGATGGAGGAAAAAATTAAAGCCGGAGTTTTCCGATTAGTGCAAAAAAGAAAAGGCAAAAGTCCGGTATGGACAATTTTTGCAGAAATTTTAAGGGATGACGGTACAATTTTAGATGGCTTCATGTGTTGTCGCACTTGTAAAAAAATTTTAAAGTATAATGGAAGACATTCATCTAACCTTAATCGCCACAAGTGCTATTGATGCCTGCACAACATGGGTAATTGAAGACTGTCGTCCTTTTACTGCGATTGAAGGAACAGGATTTCGCAAAATGGTTAATTTTTTTTTAAAGATTGGAGCACGTTATGGTTCAAATATTTATCTTAATGATTTGATTCTTGATCCATCCACACTCTCACGCCGAATAACGAAAAAGGCACAAGAAAAGAAGAACGAAATGAAACCAAATATTGCAAAATTAGTTAGTAATGGTGAAACATCTGTAACCATTGATCTTTGGCAAGATAACTATGTAAAGAAAAATTTTTTGTGTGCCACTCTACATTTTCAAAAGAATTTGGAATTTGTCGATATTGTCCTGGGGATGAAATCTATGGATTTTTTGCGTAGTACTGGCCAAAATGTGCACTGTAAATTGCAAGATTTACTTTCTGAATTCGGTATAGAGAATTTAGAAAAAATTGTGTTCGTAAAAGACAGGGGCAGCAACGTTAAGAAAGCTCTGGAAAACTACACAAGACTGAATTGTTCAAGTCATTTATTTTCCAATGTTCTGGACTCCGCATTTGAATGTACAGGGGAACTAACAGAAGTTATTAATTCTTGTAAAAAGATTGTGAAATATTTTAAAAAAGCAAGTCTTCAACATCTGCTGCAAACCTCATTGAAAAGCCATTGCCCTACACGTTGGAATTCCCATTATGTCATGTTTAAATCAATTTCAAATAACTGGATACAAGTAAATGAAATACTATCCAATAACTCAGAGACGGAGAGGCTTTCAAGTATAAATATTTTAATACTGCAGTGCTTGGTTGATTTGTGTGCCTCTTTTGACGTCATTTTCAAAAAATTGCAAGGATGTAGTTTCTTTTCAATATGTTTTATTATTCCATCTATTAGCCGTCTCAAAGAAATTTGTGAAGTTAGAGAAAATGATGTTCAAGCTATTTCAGCTTTGAAGACAAACATTTAAAAAAATTAGATGAAACCTGGGTTTCAAATTTAAGTGTATGGCAGAAAACTGCTTTTTTCTTGTATCCACCAGCAATATCTGAACAAAGCAGTGATTTAGATGATATAAAAGAGTTCTGCATAAATGAAATTAAAAATTATGAACAAAATGATTCTCAATCAATTCCTGTTTTATCAACTACAATGCCGAATTCTTCATTCAATTTAACAGCTTTGTCAATTCCATCGTCACCGAATTTATCCTGTACAACTTCGCCGTTGCCGTCACCGAATTTACAGACATCACATAGTAATAGCTCAGGTGAAAATCTTCTAAATTTTTCATGTAATTCAAATACTTCACTGAATAAAGAACTACGATTTTTTTTCCAAACTTGTTGAGACGATCTATGATGTCAGCACCAGAAAGTGCAAGGGAAGAGGTATCACGGTACTGTACGGAAAACATATTGATAGATGAAGATTTTGATGTGATGCAATGGTGGAAAAACAACTCTGCAAAATATCCAAGATTGTCAAAACTAGCCTTGCGCCTTTTATCAATTCCAGCCAGCAGTGCTGCATCAGAACGAGTTTTTTCTTTGGCTGGAAATATTATTACTGAAAAGCGTAATAGTTTAGCCCCAAAAACAGTTGACATTATATTATTCCTTAATTCTCTTTATAAGACTGTATCCTTTTGATTATAAAACTATTTCTAATATTTTGTTAAGTATACATTGTAAAATGTAAAAGAATGTACAAATTTTTTATTTACATAGAAGTACTGAATAATTAATTAAAAAATAATAAATAAAATATGGAATGAGCAATAAAAATCTAAATATTTTCTGAAAACACAACTTATACTTTTTAAAAACTTGAATTTTGTCAGAAATGATAAACTTGTGTCGCACAACTTTTTCTATAGAAAAACTTGTGTCGCACAACTTTTTCTATAGAAAAACTTGTGTCGCACAACTTTTTCTATAGAAAAACTTGTGTCGCACAACTTTTTCTATAGAAAAACTTGTGTCGCACAACTTTTTCTATAGAAAAACTTGTGTCGCACAACTTTTTCTATAGAAAAACTTGTGTCGCACAACTTTTTCTATAGAAAAACTTGTGTCGCACAACTTTTTCTATAGAAAAACTTGTGTAGCACAACTTTTTCTATAGAAAAACTTGTGTCGCACAACTTTTTCTATAGAAAAACTTGTGTCGCACAACTTTTTCTATAGAAAAACTTGTGTCGCACAACTTTTTCTATAGAAAAACTTGTGTCGCACAACTTTTTCTATAGAAAAACTTGTGTCGCACAACTTTTTCTATAGAAAAACTTGTGTCGCACAACTTTTTCTATAGAAAAACTTGTGTCGCACAACTTTTTCTATAGAAAAACTTGTGTCGCACAACTTTTTCTATAGAAAAACTTGTGTCGCACAACTTTTTCTATAGAAAAACTTGTGTCGCAACACTTTTTCTATAGAAAAACTTGTGTCGCACAACTTTTTCTATGGAAAAACTTGTGTCGCACAACTTTTTCTATGGAAAAACTTGTGTCGCACAACTTTTTCTATGGAAAAACTTGTGTCGCACAACTTTTTCTATGGAAAAACTTGTGTCGCACAACTTTTTCTATGGAAAAACTTGTGTCGCACAACTTTTTCTATAGAAAAACTTGTGTCGCACAACTTTTTCTATAGAAAAACTTGTGTCGCACAACTTTTTCTATAGAAAAACTTGTGTCGCACAACTTTTTCTATAGAAAAACTTGTGTCGCACAACTTTTTCTATAGAAAAACTTGTGTCGCACAACTTTTTCTATAGAAAAACTTGTGTCGCACAACTTTTTCTATAGAAAAACTTGTGTCGCACAACTTTTTCTATAGAAAAACTTGTGTCGCACAACTTTTTCTATAGAAAAACTTGTGTCGCACAACTTTTTCTATAGAAAAACTTGTGTCGCACAACTTTTTCTATGGAAAAACTTGTGTCGCACAACTTTTTCTATGGAAAAACTTGTGTCCCACAACTTTTTCTATGGAAAAACTTGTGTCGCACAACTTTTTCTATGGAAAAACTTGTGTCGCACAACTTTTTCTATGGAAAAACTTGTGTCGCACAACTTTTTCTATGGAAAAACTTTTTCTATAGAAAAACTTGTGTCGCACAACTTTTTCTATAGAAAAACTTGTGTCGCACAACTTTTTCTATAGAAAAACTTGTGTCGCACAACTTTTTCTATAGAAAAACTTGTGTCGCACAACTTTTTCTATAGAAAAACTTGTGTCGCACAACTTTTTCCATAGAAAAACTTGTGTCGCACAACTTTTTCTATAGAAAAACTTGTGTCGCACAACTTTTTCCATAGAAAAACTTGTGTCGCACAACTTTTTCCATAGAAAAACTTGTGTCGCACATCTTTTTCTATAGAAAAACTTGTGTCGCACAACTTTTTCTATAGAAAAACTTGTGTCGCACAACTTTTTCTATAGAAAAACTTGTGTCGCACAACTTTTTCTATAGAAAAACTTGTGTCGCACAACTTTTTCTATAGAAAAACTTGTGTCGCACAACTTTTTATATAGAAAAACTTGTGTCGCACAACTTTTTCTATAGAAAAACTTGTGTCGCACAACTTTTTCTATAGAAAAACTTGTGTCGCACAACTTTTTCTATAGAAAAACTTGTGTCGCACAACTTTTTCTATAGAAAAACTTGTGTCGCACAACTTTTTCTATAGAAAAACTTGTGTCACACAACTTTTTCTATAGAAAAACTTGTGTCGCACAACTTTTTCTATAGAAAAACTTGTGTCACACAACTTTTTCTATAGAAAAACTTGTGTCGCACAACTTTTTCCATAGAAAAACTTGTGTCGCACATCTTTTTCTATAGAAAAACTTGTGTCGCACAACTTTTTCTATAGAAAAACTTGTGTCGCACAACTTTTTCCATAGAAAAACTTGTGTCGCACAACTTTTTCTATAAAAAAACTTGTGTCGCACAACTTTTTCCATAGAAAAACTTGTGTCGCACATCTTTTTCTATAGAAAAACTTGTGTCGCACAACTTTTTCTATAGAAAAACTTGTGTCGCACAACTTTTTCTATAGAAAAACTTGTGTCGCACAACTTTTTCTATAGAAAAACTTGTGTCGCACAACTTTTTCTATAGAAAAACTTGTGTCGCACAACTTTTTCTATAGAAAAACTTGTGTCGCGCAACTTTTTCTATAGAAAAACTTGTGTCGCACAACTTTTTCTATAGAAAAACTTGTGTCGCACAACTTTTTCTATAGAAAAACTTGTGTCGCACAACTTTTTCTATAGAAAAACTTGTGTCGCACAACTTTTTCTATAGAAAAACTTGTGTCGCACAACTTTTTCTATAGAAAAACTTGTGTCGCACAACTTTTTCCATAGAAAAACTTGTGTCGCACATCTTTTTCTATAGAAAAACTTGTGTCGCACAACTTTTTCTATAGAAAAACTTGTGTCGCACAACTTTTTCTATAGAAAAACTTGTGTCGCACAACTTTTTCTATAGAAAAACTTGTGTCGCACAACTTTTTCTATAGAAAAACTTGTGTCGCACAACTTTTTCTATAGAAAAACTTGTGTCGCACAACTTTTTCTATAGAAAAACTTGTGTCGCACAACTTTTTCTATAGAAAAACTTGTGTCGCACAACTTTTTCTATAGAAAAACTTGTGTCGCACAACTTTTTCTATAGAAAAACTTGTGTCGCACAACTTTTTCTATAGAAAAACTTGTGTCGCAGAACTTTTTCTATAGAAAAGCTTGTGTCGCACAACTTTTTCTATAGAAAAGCTTGTGTCGCACAACTGGTGAGATCGCCTTTTTTGAAAAATTTTTGAAGGTTTAGATTTTGCCAGGATACGAACCTGGGACCTTCGGGACGAGAGGCGGATGTCTTACCTCTGCGCCAAGGCGCAAAAAATAAAATACTTCACAAAAGAGCTTAACAGGAAAAACTCTTTTAGTAAAATTTTGCATTTTAGAATTAGAAAAAAAAAAAATAATTTTTGTACCAAATATTTAAGAAAAATCAATTAACGATGATGTTTCTATTACCTTTCGAGTTACAAATACATATGTAAGTACTTCCTCAAGGACTTACTATTAATATAGAAAAACCTAGTACTTGGTAATGACTAACTAATAACAAGTAGTGCAAAGTAATTTGCACGGTAGGTTTTAGTCATTACAAAGTAATCTATTACCGAAGTACATGTCATTACCGAAGTTTTGCTGGGTACCTACCATTCTTTTTGGATGGTGGGTAAAAAAGTGTTTTTTACCTCCATATAAGAAGCTTTTTTTTAAAGAACCAAAGTTCAAAAATGCATTGAAAAAAAAACATAAGAAACAATAAACACCAAGACATATTTTTTTACCATTTATCCCTGAAATTTGCAATTTTCCCGGGAATTAAAAACTGTTGAGAAATAAAAAACCCTTTTTGTCGTGCTGCGTATATTTTTTTCCATAAAAATATTCTACTAAGTATTTTTGTGTCCGTTAACGACTCATACTTATTTTGTGTTGCTTGCATACATTGAGTTAGTGAGAGCTGAATTCAACAACATCATACATGTTGTTAAGTATGAGTGTTATGAGTAGTTCAAACCTTAGAGAGTATTGGATGTTTGTTTAACCTGATATAAGTATGAATGCGTATAAGTATAAGTGATGATTCAGCTCTACTCTGTTTTCCACTACTCATGACCGATCTCTGGTTTATAAGTGCATTCATATTCTAATAATAACAGAACTAATATAATTCAAACTAAGTATTTCGATAAATTTGGGGTTTGGTCATTATACCATTTCTAAATATATCGTACAATATAAAACTTAAAAGGCTTATGGCTTAATTATACAAGTAAAATGTAGAAATAACCAAAAGGACCTTCATTCGCAAGTTTTCAAATGAAAACAAAAAAACTTTTGGATAAGAAAATCAACGGCTGTATGACTAAAGTCTCTTTTGTATAAACGCTGATTATGTGATATAATTCTCTGAAAATGGATTAATAGTAAAAGAAGAAATATTTCATTGGTAATGCAATGCTTTAATGAAAATAGTAAAAGAATAAAACAAATTTTAATGAATGGTGGGTGTAAACATGATCGTAAAGAGATTAAAGTAAATGGTTTGGTTAATAGTAACTAAGGCATAACCTAATGGTTGTCAGAGTTCGAAACAACAAAAACAAAAAAAAACTAATTTAACAGATTGAAATAAACTACGCACTATGTACACCATATAAAATTAAGAAGAATTCAATAGCTTACGATATGGGGGTCCATTGTCTTATAATTGCAATATATTTATAATCATACAACTAACTATCAAGCATAGATATGCAGCACTTTATTTACTCACCAAATTTAATTACACTTTTGCTGCAACTGCTGGTTGATGAGGCCTCGCCAAACAGGAGATAGTTGCGAAATATCAGGGTTTACAATGTTGCCATACTGATATCTATGGATGTAGTTGCTTCATAATTCTAGTTAATATCTAAAAAGCTTATATGTTTAGTAAGACGTATCTTATAATTATAAAGAATCTTAAATAATCTAAGGATTTCCTATTGTATCACTATATATCTAACCCGTTTTCATAATACAATTTGGAAATATTTGTTTTTGGCAACAATATGTTGCTTATAAAGAAAGTTCACCTTTAAGCATTTCTACAATTAAGCGGTGCTGTTCCTTAATTTAATGACTTCTTTGGCAAGATTTAACCTTACAAGATAATAGTTAGATAGGTTTGTAAATTTAGCTTCTTTGATCTGTTTGATGTCGTCAGTTCCAGATAAATTCGGATGACTTGGTAGTCTAAGTATCTGATGATTGTAAGTTGGCACGTCTGTATTTCAATTTATAACAGTGGTACATGCCTTTTTAGTGTGTTGCTTGATGTGTTAAAGCTTAGGCCGCTAAGGAAAATGACACAATGTTGCGATCGATTTCTTTCTGTCTGTTCAACGGTATGCTTTCCTGAACTTTTAGATAGAATTTCAGGCGTGCGGATAAATTGTAGTGAATAAGACATGTTGGCACTGCTGTCGAGTTTCGCCACTACGAATGCTCGCAAAGCGATTAAAAGAGAGTATTGTTGGCTTTCTTCGGACGGAGCTGTAAGCGATGGCTTTTATTCCACTGTAGTATTTTTATTAGAGGATAGTGGAATTTCTTTTTAATATTTAACTACACTATTGATAACTTTTCTCAGAATATTTTATGTATATGGAAAATTATTCTTGAAAAAACCACTTCTGTTCAGTATGACGGTTCAAAGTAAAAAAAAGAATTTATCGATGCCGTTTAACAGAATAGTCAATTTAAATATACAGTTTCTCTTTTTTTTTTCTTTTGCTTTCGTTTCTCGAAACAACGAGTATATGTTTGATCTCTGGTTTTGAACGACATGCACAGACATGTACGAACACGTCCGTCTGTGTTTACGCGAACTAATTTATTTGTGATTACTGACAAGTAGTGTTACACTAAAATGTTGGTAATATTAGTAGAACTAATATTACCAATGTTCTGGCATTGAATCCTTTCCCTTTAGTAGTGTTAAAACTGGTACTACTAGTAAGATTATGCTGTTGTGGTGCTAAGGCTCGAGTTTAAAATAAACATTTCTGACATTCTGAATAAATTTACGTTCCTCAATACTCTATACACTCTATAGTTTACCACCTAATATGGTGTTGTTTACAACCGCATTAGGGGGAACCCAAGCGTTATAGTTTTAAATCTATTGCATGATAGGTTCCTAATGTACTACCACATATGTCTTCCAAAATATAATAGTGGTTGCCCACCTTTTCCTTGATAATAAATTTTAAAAATGGCGGCGCTAACTTAGCGTTTAACTTCTTTTCTAAATTACTTTGGGGGAAATTTCACCGATAAGCCTCCTGCCCTATTTGATAAGAAATTGATCGTGTGCGAAGGTTATATGTTGTTCGATTCGTTTCATACGCTTTTGATAGATGGTCCTTAATATTCTTCATAAGTAAATATAATTCATCTTCTCTGTTTAATCCGATACCTGGTTCATCTAGCAGTTTCAATTTCTTCAATAACGCATATGAACTAGCATGCGTAACCATATCAGGCCAAACACAGTACGACGAACATTGAATGGATTGATGGAATGCATTTCTCAATGCACAGCCAATTGCACTGAGATTTTCATCCCACAGTGTTTGGTCCTTTTGCAAATAAGAGCGAATTCCAGTAAAGATGGAACGGTATACACGCTCTGGCGCACTTTCTTGTGGGGAATAAATTGCCGTATAAATATGAGTAATACCTAATGAAGTTAAAAAATCATAAAAATGTCTACGTAAAATCTCTGAAAAGGTCTGGATCTTTTTACTTTTTGTCCCATTTCTGGTGTAGTTATGAAATTGGGACCCTTTGCGGATTTACAGATGTGACACGAGCAAATATACTCTCGCACATCGTGAAAGAGTCCTAGCCAAAACAAATGCCTGCGTATCAAGGCAATAGTTTTTATCATTCCACCATGCGTAGCGGTGGGGCTATCGTGAGCTTGATGTATAACTATAGTTCTTAAATTACAGAGTACCCACAGTCATCTTAGTGGATAAAAATTCCGTTATGGGGAATGTAATAGTGGACAAATTTGCGATAAAACGACGGTACCAGCCGGCTAGGCTCAATAAGCCTCGCACCTGTTTTATACTTTTAGGGAGTGGCCAATCACGTATCAATAGCACCTTATCAGGGTCAGTTTTTATGCCACCGTTACCAATGATATGACCGAGATAGTTAACTTCTGTTACACAGAACTTGGATTTTGCTACATTCAAGGTTAAATTAGCCCTTTTAAACTCACCTTCAATACTAACCAAGATAGATAAATGGGTTTCAAAATCTTCCGATACAATCACCAGATCATCCAAATAACCAAATACGCAGTGGTGTAAGTCTGCTGGTATTAATTGGTCCATCAACTGGCACATAGTAGAAGGGGCATTACAAAGTGGGCGACCGGGGACAACAAAACCAGTTAATGGCTTAGCCTTTTCTGATAGGGTAATTTGCCAGTAGGCATCTTTCAGATCAAGCTTAGATATAATTTTTGCTTTTGGTAGTCTCGAAAATATACCGGGTAAAACCGTTGCTTGACAGGCTTGCTATCGCCTATGTGAATATCGTGGGTAAGAAGGGACGTTCTGCCTAAACCCTGAATTTCGAAATTTGAAAACAAACTTATAACTGTAGGTAGTTCTTTTAAGTGATCAATATCTGTTGATTCTGATAGAAGTACTTCTTGCTGGAAAGAATTTACAAAGGCATCCAGTCTGGAGAGAACGGATGAGGGACTTTCATTGCTATTAGAGTAGGTCATATCTCCAAGAAGCTCTGGAGCTAATTTAAATGCCAGCCAAAAATCTAAGCCGAGAATCAGCCTTTGGCTTGAATGATTTAAATCCTTAACTTCTTATCTTGATTTCGAAAGAGGACTTTAACATCTAAATAACCAATGACCTTTTGTGATCGCACGTCAGCAGTTCTAACATAAGAATTAAGCTTAACAAATCCTGAAGATTAGAAAAATCAAAGCATGCCAAGTCTGCAGCTATACACGATACATTGGCTCCGGTGTAAAATAAACCTAGTTCCTTAAATTTTAAAAATTGAACTGACGCGTAGTACCGTTTATCAGCGGTACTAACTGTAATTGCAGACACAATAAATCTGGTAGTGTATTTACGCTTTTTGTAGTATGCTCGTAGGCGAAGTGTTGTTGATCTTTTACGTTTGTTAGGAAATGTATAGTCGAACATATTTTAAAAATATTGTGCTTAGCTATACAATAATTATGACTCAATAGGATGCAATCTTGCTTCCCGCCTTATGCTATCATTAAGATTATATCCTCTATTTAAAATTTTAGAAGAGTATCAGAGGTAGAGAGTAAATTTTCTCCGTCAACATTTCTAGTATGGTGAATTTGTCGTACATTTTCTGAAAATTTTAAATTGGGTGGTGGCGGGAATAACTTCGACAGTTTTTTGAATTTATTCTTTTTGAAGCACATTTTAAACATAAGGGCTTATATACTTGTTTTTCTCACAGCCATAACAGAACACGTTTCTAGACTTTCAACAGTCCTTCCACAAATGTCCTGGTTTATCGCATTTCCAACATTTATGAGAAAATTGCAAAGCATCGACGGATTATTCTGGTTCTCAACTATCAGTAGTAAGGGAGCTTTCTTCAGTAGAGAAATGTTCTGCAACTTGACGATTCCAACATATGGATGACGTTTTATCAACTACAATGCCGAATTCTTCATTCAATTTAACAGCTTTGTCAATTCCATCGTCACCGAATTTATCCTGTACAACTTCGCCGTTGCCGTCACCGAATTTACAGAGATCACATAGTAATAGCTCAGGTGAAAATCTTCTAAATTTTTCATGTAATTCAAATACTTCACTGAATAAAGAACTACGATTTTTTTCCAAACTTGTTGAGACGATCTATGATGTCAGCACCAGAAAGTGCAAGGGAAGAGGTATCACGGTACTGTACGGAAAACATATTGATAGATGAAGATTTTGATGTGATGCAATGGTGGAAAAACAACTCTGCAAAATATCCAAGATTGTCAAAACTAGCCTTGCGCCTTTTATCAATTCCAGCCAGCAGTGCTGCATCAGAACGAGTTTTTTCTTTGGCTGGAAATATTATTACTGAGAAGCGTAATAGTTTAGCCCCAAAAACAGTTGACAATATATTATTCCTTAATTCTTTTTATAAGACTGTATCCTTTTGATTATAAAACTATTTCTAATATTTTGTTAAGTATACATTGTAAAATGTAAAAGAATGTACAAATTTTTTATTTACATAGAAGTACTGAATAATTAATTAAAAAATAATAAATAAAATATGGAATGAGCAATAAAAATCTAAATATTTTCTGAAAACACAACTTATACTTTTTAAAAACTTGAATTTTGTCAGAAATGATAAACTTGTGTCGCACAATTTTTTCTATAGAAAAACTTGTGTCGCACAACTTTTTCTATAGAAAAACTTGTGTCGCACAACTTTTTCTATAGAAAAACTTGTGTCGCACAACTTTTTCTATAGAAAAACTTGTGTCGCACAACTTTTTCTATAGAAAAACTTGTGTCGCACAACTTTTTCTATAGAAAAACTTGTGTCGCACAACTTTTTCTATAGAAAAACTTGTGTCGCACAACTTTTTCTATAGAAAAACTTGTGTCGCACAACTTTTTCTATAGAAAAACTTGTGTCGCACAACTTTTTCTATAGAAAAACTTGTGTCGCACAACTTTTTCTATAGAAAAACTTGTGTCGCACAACTTTTTCTATAGAAAAACTTGTGTCGCACAACTTTTTCTATAGAAAAACTTGTGCCGCACAACTTTTTCTATAGAAAAACTTGTGTCGCACAACTTTTTCTATAGAAAAACTTGTGTCGCACAACTTTTTCTATAGAAAAACTTGTGTCGCACAACTTTTTCTATAGAAAAACTTGTGTCGCACAACTTTTTCTATAGAAAAACTTGTGTCGCACAACTTTTTCTATAGAAAAACTTGTGTCGCACAACTTTTTCTATAGAAAAACTTGTGTCGCACAACTTTTTCTATAGAAAAACTTGTGTCGCACAACTTTTTCTATAGAAAAACTTGTGTCGCACAACTTTTTCTATAGAAAAATTTGTGTCGCACAACTTTTTCTATAGAAAAACTTGTGTCGCACAACTTTTTCTATAGAAAAACTTGTGTCGCACAACTTTTTCTATAGAAAAACTTGTGTCGCACAACTTTTTCTATAGAAAAACTTGTGTCGCACAACTTTTTCTATAGAAAAACTTGTGTCGCACAACTTTTTCTATAGAAAAACTTGTGTCGCACAACTTTTTCTATAGAAAAACTTGTGTCGCACAACTTTTTCTATAGAAAAACTTGTGTCGCAAAACTTTTTCTATAGAAAAACTTGTGTCGCACAACTTTTTCTATAGAAAAACTTGTGTCGCACAACTTTTTCTATAGAAAATCTTGTGTCGCACAACTTTTTCTATAGAAAACTTGTGTCGCACAACTTTTTCTATAGAAAACTTGTGTCGCACAACTTTTTCTATAGAAAAACTTGTGTCGCACAACTTTTTCTATAGAAAAACTTGTGTCGCACAACTTTTTCTATAGAAAAACTTGTGTCGCACAACTTTTTCTATAGAAAAACTTGTGTCGCACAACTTTTTCTATAGAAAAACTTGTGTCGCACAACTTTTTCTATAGAAAAACTTGTGTCGCACAACTTTTTCTATAGAAAAACTTGTGTCGCACAACTTTTTCTATAGAAAAACTTGTGTCGCACAATATTTTCTATAGAAAAACTTGTGTCGCACAACTTTTTCTATAGAAAAACTTGCGTCGCACAACTTTTTCTCTAGAAAAACTTGTGTCGCACATTTTTTTCTATAGAAAAACTTGTGTCGCACAACTTTTTCTATAGAAAAACTTGTGTCGCACAACTTTTTCTATAGAAAAACTTGTGTCGCACAACTTTTTCTCTAGAAAAACTTGTGTCGCACAACTTTTTCTATAGAAAAACTTGTGTCGCACAACTTTTTCCATAGAAAAACTTGTGTCGCACATCTTTAAAGAAAGTTTAAAGAAAGGTTAAAAAGTTTAAAATATTCTGAGAAAAGTTATCAATAGTGTAGTTAAATATTAAAAAGAAATTCCACTATCCTCTAATAAAAATACTACAGTGGAATAAACGCCATCGCTTACAGCTCCGTCCGAAGAAAACCAACAATACTCTCTTTTAATCGCTTTGCGAGCATTCGTAGTGGCGAAACTCGACAGCAGTGCCAACATGTCTTATGCACTACAATTTATCCGCACGCCTGAAATTCTATCTAAAAGTTCAGGAAAGCATACCGTTGAACAGACAGAAAGAAATCGATCGCAACATTGTGTCATTTTCCTTAGCTTCCACTGTTATAAATTGAAATACAGACGTGCCAACTTACAATCATCAGATACTTAGACTACCAAGTCATCCGAATTTATCTGGAACTGACGACATCAAAGAAGCTAAATTTACAAACCTATCTAACTATTAGCTTGTAAGGTTAAATCTTGCCAAAGAAGTCATTAAATTAAGGAACAGCACCGCTTAATTGTAGAAATGCTTAAAGGTGAACTTTCTTTATAAGCAACATATTGTTGCCAAAAACAAATATTTCCAAATTGTATTATGAAAACGGGTTAGATATATAGTGATACAATAGGAAATCCTTAGATTATTTAAGATTCTTTATAATTATAAGATACATCTTACTAAACATATAAGCTTTTTAGATATTAACTAGAATTATGAAGCAACTACATCCATAGATATCAGTATGGCAACATTGTAAACCCTGATATTTCGCAACTATCTCCTGTTTGGCGAGGCCTCATCAACCAGCAGTTGCAGCAAAAGTGTAATTAAATTTGGTGAGTAAATAAAGTGCTGCATATCTATGCTTGATAGTTAGTTGTATGATTATAAATATATTGCAATTATAAGACAATGTACCCCCCATACCGTAAGCTATTGAATTCTTCTTAATTTTATATGGTGTACATAGTGCGTAGTTTATTTCAATCTGTTAAATTAGTTTTTTTTTGTTTTTGTTGTTTCGAACTCTGACAATCATTAGGTTATGCCTTAGTTACTATTAACCAACCATTTACTTTAATCTCTTTACGATCATGTTTACACCCACCATTCATTAAAATTTGTTTTATTCTTTTACTATTTTCATTAAAGCATTGCATTACCAATGAAATATTTCTTCTTTTACTATTAATCCATTTTCAGAGAATTATATCACATAATCACCGTTTATACAAAAGAGACTTTAGTCATACAGCCGTTGATTTTCTTATCCAAAAGTTTTTTTGTTTTCATTTGAAAACTTGCGAATGAAGGTCCTTTTGGTTATTTCTACAGTGTAACAATTATCTCTGTCTACCACTTACGGCCGTAATATAATAATGAAGAACATTTATAATATTTTACTTGTATAATTAAGCCATAAGCCTTTTAAGTTTTATATTGTACGATATATTTAGAAATGGTATAATGACCAAACCCCAAATTTATCGAAATGCTTAGTTTGAATTATATTAGTTCTGTTATTATTAGAATATGAATGCACTTATAAACCAGAGATCGGTCATGAGTAGTGGAAAACAGAGTAGAGCTGAATCATCACTTATACTTATACGCATTCGTACTTATATCAGGATAAACAAACATCCCATACTCTCTAAGGTTTGAACTACTCATAACACTTATACTTAACAACATGTATGATGTTGTTGAATTCAGCTCTCACTAACTCAATGTATGCAAGCAACACAAAATAAGTATGAGTCGTTAACGGACACAAAAATACTTAGTAGAATATTTTTATGGAAAAAAATATACGCAGCACGACAAAAAGGGTTTTTTATTTCTCAACAGTTTTTAATTCCCGGGAAAATTGCAAATTTCAGAGATAAATAGGTAAAAAAATATGTCTTGGTGTTTATTGTTTCTTATGTTTTTTTTTCAACGCATTTTTGAACTTTGGTTCTTTAAAAAAAGCTTCTTATATAGAGGTAAAAAACACTGTTTTACCCACCATCCAAAAAGAATGGTAGGTACCCAGCAAAACTTCGGTAATGACATGTACTTCGGTAATAGATTACTTTGTAATGACTAAAACCTACCGTGCAAATTACTTTGCACTACTTGTTATTAGTTAGTCATTACCAAGTACTAGGTTTTTCTATATTAATAGTAAGTCGTTGAGGAAGTACTTACATATGTATTTGTAACTCGAAAGGTAATAGAAACATCATCGTTAATTGATTTTTCTTAAATATTTGGTACAACAATTATTTTTTTTTCTAATTCTAAAATGCAAAATTTTACTAAAAGAGTTTTTCCTGTTAAGCTCTTTTTTGAAGTATTTTATTTTTTGCGCCTTGGCGCAGAGGTAAGACATCCGCCTCTCGTCGCGAAGGTCCCAGGTTCGTATCCTGGCAAAATCTAAACCTTCAAAAATTTTTCAAAAAAGGCGATATCACCAGTTGTGCGACACAAGCTTTTCTATAGAAAAAGTTGTGCGGCACAAGTTTTTCTATAGAAAAAGTTGTGCGACACAAGTTTTTCTATAGAAAAAGTTGTGCGACACAAGTTTTTCTATAGAAAAAGTTGTGCGACACAAGTTTTTCTATAGAAAAAGTTGTGCGACACAAGTTTTTCTATAGAAAAAGTTGTGCGACACAAGTTTTTCTATAGAAAAAGTTGTGCGACACAAGTTTTTCTATAGAAAAAGTTGTGCGACACAAGTTTTTCTATAGAAAAAGTTGTGCGACAC
Source organism: Linnaemya vulpina (assembly GCA_963675445.1). Lineage (NCBI taxonomy): Eukaryota > Metazoa > Arthropoda > Insecta > Diptera > Tachinidae > Linnaemya > Linnaemya vulpina. The sequence goes on along the minus strand of OY776276.1, from coordinate 74,114,602 downwards.
AAGTTTTTCTATAGAAAAAGTTGTGCGACACAAGTTTTTCTATAGAAAAAGTTGTGCGACACAAGTTTTTCTATAGAAAAAGTTGTGCGACACAAGTTTTTCTATAGAAAAAGTTGTGCGACACAAGTTTTTCTATAGAAAAAGTTGTGCGACACAAGTTTTTCTATAGAAAAAGTTGTGCGACACAAGTTTTTCTATAGAAAAAGTTGTGCGACACAAGTTTTTCTATAGAAAAAGTTGTGCGACACAAGTTTTTCTATAGAAAAAGTTGTGCGAGTTGTATAGAAAAAGTTGTGCGAGTTGTGAGTTTTTCTATAGAAAAACTTGTGTCGCACATCTTTTTCTATAGAAAAACTTGTGTCGCACACTTTTTCTATAGAAAAACTTGTGTCGCACACTTTTTCTATAGAAAAACTTGTGTCGCACAACTTTTTCTATAGAAAAACTTGTGTCGCACAACTTTTTCTATAGAAAAACTTGTGTCGCACAACTTTTTCTATAGAAAAGCTTGTGTCGCACAACTTTTTCTATAGAAAAACTTGTGTCGCACAACTTTTTCTATAGAAAAACTTGTTTCGCACAACTTTTTCTATAGAAAAACTTGTGTCGCACAACTTTTTCTATAGAAAAACTTGTGTCGCACAACTTTTTCTATAGAAAAACTTGTGTCGCACAACTTTTTCTATAGAAAAACTTGTGTCGCACAACTTTTTCTATAGAAAAACTTGTGTCGCACAACTTTTTCTATAGAAAAACTTGTGTCGCACAACTTTTTCTATAGAAAAACTTGTGTCGCACAACTTTTTCTATAGAAAAACTTGTGTCGCACAACTTTTTCTATAGAAAAACTTGTGTCGCACAACTTTTTCTATAGAAAAACTTGTGTCGCACAACTTTTTCTATAGAAAAACTTGTGTCGCACAACTTTTTCTATAGAAAAACTTGTGTCGCACAACTTTTTCTATAGAAAAACTTGTGTCGCACAACTTTTTCTATAGAAAAACTTGTGTCGCACAACTTTTTCTATAGAAAAACTTGTGTCGCACAACTTTTTCTATAGAAAAACTTGTGTCGCACAACTTTTTCTATAGAAAAACTTGTGTCGCACAACTTTTTCTATAGAAAAACTTGTGTCGCACAACTTTTTCTATAGAAAAACTTGTGTCGCACAACTTTTTCTATAGAAAAACTTGTGTCGCACAACTTTTTCTATAGAAAAACTTGTGTCGCACAACTTTTTCTATAGAAAAACTTGTGTCGCACAACTTTTTCTATAGAAAAACTTGTGTCGCACAACTTTTTCTATAGAAAAACTTGTGTCGCACAACTTTTTCTATAGAAAAACTTGTGTCGCACAACTTTTTCTATAGAAAAACTTGTGTCGCACAACTTTTTCTATAGAAAAACTTGTGTCGCACAACTTTTTCTATAGAAAAACTTGTGTCGCACAACTTTTTCTATAGAAAAGCTTGTGTCGCACAACTGGTGATATCGCCTTTTTTGAAAAATTTTTGAAGGTTTAGATTTTGCCAGGATACGAACCTGGGACATTCGCGACGAGAGGCGGATGTCTTACCTCTGCGCCAAGGCGCAAAAAATAAAATACTTCAAAAAAGAGCTTAACAGGAAAAACTCTTTTAGTAAAATTTTGCATTTTAGAATTAGAAAAAAAAATAATTTTTGTACCAAATATTTAAGAAAAATCAATTAACGATGATGTTTCTATTACCTTTCGAGTTACAAATACATATGTAAGTACTTCCTCAACGACTTACTATTAATATAGAAAAACCTAGTACTTGGTAATGACTAACTAATAACAAGTAGTGCAAAGTAATTTGCACGGTAGGTTTTAGTCATTACAAAGTAATCTATTACCGAAGTACATGTCATTACCGAAGTTTTGCTGGGTACCTGCCATTCTTTTTGGATGGTGGGTAAAACAGTGTTTTTTACCTCTATATAAGAAGCTTTTTTTAAAGAACCAAAGTTCAAAAATGCATTGAAAAAAAACATAAGAAACAATAAACACCAAGACATATTTTTTTACCTATTTATCTCTGAAATTTGCAATTTTCCCGGGAATTAAAAACTGTTGAGAAATAAAAAACCCTTTTTGTCGTGCTGCGTATATTTTTTTCCATAAAAATATTCTACTAAGTATTTTTGTGTCCGTTAACGACTCATACTTATTTTGTGTTGCTTGCATACATTGAGTTAGTGAGAGCTGAATTCAACAACATCATACATGTTGTTAAGTATAAGTGTTATGAGTAGTTCAAACCTTAGAGAGTATGGGATGTTTGTTTATCCTGATATAAGTACGAATGCGTATAAGTATAAGTGATGATTCAGCTCTACTCTGTTTTCCACTACTCATGACCGATCTCTGGTTTATAAGTGCATTCATATTCTAATAATAACAGAACTAATATAATTCAAACTAAGCATTTCGATAAATTTGGGGTTTGGTCATTATACCATTTCTAAATATATCGTACAATATAAAACTTAAAAGGCTTATGGCTTAATTATACAAGTAAAATATTATAAATGTTCTTCATTATTATATTACGGCCGTAAGTGGTAGACAGAGATAATTGTTACACTGTAGAAATAACCAAAAGGACCTTCATTCGCAAGTTTTCAAATGAAAACAAAAAAACTTTTGGATAAGAAAATCAACGGCTGTATGACTAAAGTCTCTTTTGTATAAACGGTGATTATGTGATATAATTCTCTGAAAATGGATTAATAGTAAAAGAAGAAATATTTCATTGGTAATGCAATGCTTTAATGAAAATAGTAAAAGAATAAAACAAATTTTAATGAATGGTGGGTGTAAACATGATCGTAAAGAGATTAAAGTAAATGGTTTGGTTAATAGTAACTAAGGCATAACCTAATGATTGTCAGAGTTCGAAACAACAAAAACAAAAAAAAACTAATTTAACAGATTGAAATAAACTACGCACTATGTACACCATATAAAATTAAGAAGAATTCAATAGCTTACGGTATGGGGGGTACATTGTCTTATAATTGCAATATATTTATAATCATACAACTAACTATCAAGCATAGATATGCAGCACTTTATTTACTCACCAAATTTAATTACACTTTTGCTGCAACTGCTGGTTGATGAGGCCTCGCCAAACAGGAGATAGTTGCGAAATATCAGGGTTTACAATGTTGCCATACTGATATCTATGGATGTAGTTGCTTCATAATTCTAGTTAATATCTAAAAAGCTTATATGTTTAGTAAGATGTATCTTATAATTATAAAGAATCTTAAATAATCTAAGGATTTCCTATTGTATCACTATATATCTAACCCGTTTTCATAATACAATTTGGAAATATTTGTTTTTGGCAACAATATGTTGCTTATAAAGAAAGTTCACCTTTAAGCATTTCTACAATTAAGCGGTGCTGTTCCTTAATTTAATGACTTCTTTGGCAAGATTTAACCTTACAAGCTAATAGTTAGATAGGTTTGTAAATTTAGCTTCTTTGATCTGTTTGATGTCGTCAGTTCCAGATAAATTCGGATGACTTGGTAGTCTAAGTATCTGATGATTGTAAGTTGGCACGTCTGTATTTCAATTTATAACAGTGGTACATGCCTTTTTAGTGTGTTGCTTGATGTGTTAAAGCTTAGGCCGCTAAGGAAAATGACACAATGTTGCGATCGATTTCTTTCTGTCTGTTCAACGGTATGCTTTCCTGAACTTTTAGATAGAATTTCAGGCGTGCGGATAAATTGTAGTGAATAAGACATGTTGGCACTGCTGTCGAGTTTCGCCACTACGAATGCTCGCAAAGCGATTAAAAGAGAGTATTGTTGGTTTTCTTCGGACGGAGCTGTAAGCGATGGCTTTTATTCCACTGTAGTATTTTTATTAGAGGATAGTGGAATTTCTTTTTAATATTTAACTACACTATTGATAACTTTTCTCAGAATATTTTATGTATATGGAAAATTATTCTTGAAAAAAACACTTCTGTTCAGTATGACGGTTCAAAGTAAAAAAAAGAATTTATCGATGCCGTTTAACAGAATAGTCACTTTAGATATACAGTTTCTCTTTTTTTTTTCTTTTGCTTTCGTTTCTCGAAACAACGAGTATATGTTTGATCTCTGGTTTTGAACGACATGCACAGACATGTACGAACACGTCCGTCTGTGTTTACGCGAACTAATTTATTTGTGATTACTGACAAGTAGTGTTACACTAAAATGTTGGTAATATTAGTAGAACTAATATTACCAATGTTCTGGCATTGAATCCTTTCCCTTTAGTAGTGTTAAAACTGGTACTACTAGTAAGATTATGCTGTTGTGGTGCTAAGGCTCGAGTTTAAAATAAAAATTTCTGACGTTATGAATAAATTTACGTTCCTCAATACTCTATACACTCTATAGTTTACCGTTACAAACCACCTAATATGGTGTTGTTTACAACCGCATTAGGGGGAACCCAAGCGTTATAGTTTTAAATCTATTGCATGATAGGTTCCTAATGTACTACCACATATGTCTTCCAAAATATAATAGTGGTTGCCCACCTTTTCCTTGATAATAAATATTAAAAATGGCGGCGCTAACTTAGCGTTTAACTTCTTTTCTAAATTACTTTGGGGGAAATTTCACCGATAAGCCTCCTGCCCTATTTGATAAGAAATTGATCGTGTGCGAAGGTTATATGTTGTTCGATTCGTTTCATACGCTTTTGATAGATGGTCCTTAATATTCTTCATAAGTAAATATAATTCATCTTCTCTGTTTAATCCGATACCTGGTTCATCTAGCAGTTTCAATTTCTTCAATAACGCATATGAACTAGCATGCGTAACCATATCAGGCCAAACACAGTACGACGAACATTGAATGGATTGATGGAATGCATTTCTCAATGCACAGCCAATTGCACTGAGATTTTCATCCCACAGTGTTTGGTCCTTTTGCAAATAAGAGCGAATTCCAGTAAAGATGGAACGGTATACACGCTCTGGCGCACTTTCTTGTGGGGAATAAATTGCCGTATAAATATGAGTAATACCTAATGAAGTTAAAAAAGCATAAAAATCATTCGCCTTAAACTGAGATCCATCGTCACTCACCAAAATCTCTGGTACGCCAAAGATATGCAATATTTGTTTTAATAGATGGTCTTGGATAACACTAGCCGTAAATTTTTTCAGAGGGAATAGCGAATGAAATCTGGTCAGATGGTCTAACACTATAAGCAAACTGATATGACCCTGTTTGCTACGTGGATATAGATCCAGAATGTCTACGTAAAATCTCTGAAAAGGTCTGGATCTTTTTACTTTTTGTCCCATTTCTGGTGTAGTTATGAAATTGGGACCCTTTGCGGATTTACAGATGTGACACGAGCAAATATACTCTCGCACATCGTGAAAGAGTCCTAGCCAAAACAAATGCCTGCGTATCAAGGCAATAGTTTTTATCATTCCACCATGCGTAGCGGTGGGGCTATCGTGAGCTTGATGTATAACTATAGTTCTTAAATTACAGAGTACCCACAGTCATCTTAGTGGATAAAAATTCCGTTATGGGGAATGTAATAGTGGACAAATTTGCGATAAAACGACGGTACCAGCCGGCTAGGCTCAATAAGCCTCGCACCTGTTTTATACTTTTAGGGACTGGTCAATCACGTATCGATTGCACCTTATCAGGGTCAGTTTTTATACCACCGTTACCAATGATATGACCGAGATAGTTAACTTCTGTTACACAGAACTTGGATTTTGCTACATTCAAGGTTAAATTAGCCCTTTTAAACTCACCTTCAATACTAACCAAGATAGATAAATGGGTTTCAAAATCTTCCGATACAATCACCAGATCATCCAAATAACCAAATACGCAGTGGTGTAAGTCTGCTGGTATTAATTGGTCCATTAACTGGCACATAGTAGAAGGGGCATTACAAAGTGGGCGACCGGGGACAACAAAACCAGTTAATGGCTTAGCCTTTTCTGATAGGGTAATTTGCCAGTAGGCATCTTTCAGATCAAGCTTAGATATAATTTTTGCTTTTGGTAGTCTCGAAAATATACCGGGTAAAACCGTTGCTTGACAGGCTTGCTATCGCCTATGTGAATATCGTGGGTAAGAAGGGACGTTCTGCCTAAACCCTGAATTTCGAAATTTGAAAACAAACTTATAACTGTAGGTAGTTCTTTTAAGTGATCAATATCTGTGGATTCTGATAGAAGTACTTCTTGCTGGAAAGAATTTACAAAGGCATCCAGTCTGGAGAGAACGGATGAGGGACTTTCATTGCTATTAGAGTAGGTCATATCTCCAAAAAGCTCTGGAGCTAATTTAAAAGCCAGCCAAAAATCTAAGCCGAGAATCAGTCTTTGGCTTGAATGATTTAAATCCTTAACTTCTTATCTTGATTTCGAAAGAGGACTTTAACATCTAAATAACCAATGACCTTTTGTGATCGCCCGTCAGCAGTTCTAACATAAGAATTAAGCTTAACAAATCCTGAAGATTAGAAAAATCAAAGCATGCCAAGTCTGCACCTATACACGATACATTGGCCCCGGTGTAAAATAAACCTATTTCCTTAAATTTTAAAAATTGTACTGACGCGTAGTACCGTTTATCAGCGGTATTAACTGTAATTGCAGACACAATAAATCTGGTAGTGTATTTACGCTTTTATATATATATATATATACACTCTTTTGCAAGACCATAAAAAGATCTATTTTTTTTGTTTGTTAGAAAATGTATAGTCGAACATATTTTAAAAATGTTGTGCTTAGCTATACAATAATTATGACTCAATAGGATGCAATCTTGCATCCTATTGAGATTATATTCTCTATTTAAAATTTTAGAAGAGTATCAGAGGTAGAGAGTAAATTTTCTCCGTCAACATTTCTAGTATGGTGAATTTGTCGTACATTTTCTGACGATTTTAAATTGGGTGGTGGCGGGAAAAACTTCGACAGTTTTTTGAATTTATTCCTTTTGAAGCACATTTTACACATAAGGGCTTATATACTTGTTTTTCCCACAGCCATAACAGAACCTGTTTCTAGACTTTAAACAGTCCTCCCACAAATGTCCTGGTTTATCGCATTTCCAACATTTATGAGAAAATTGCAAAGCATCGACGGATTATTCTGGTTCTCTACTATCAGTAGTAAGGGCTTTCTTTAGTAGAGAAATGTTCTGCAACTTGACGATTCTAACATATGGATGACGTTTTGCAGCGGTATGTTTCTGATACAAATCTTTACCAAGAAGATTTTCTCTCATTTGCACCAGTTTGCGCAAATGTGCTAAGGAATCTACTCGTACATAAAGAAGTTCGTGCCGGATTTCCGGACGAAAATTACGGATCAGAATTTCGACTAACTCATATTCTGGAATAGGTCGGTCTAGTCGATTTAAAATTCATAGTTTCATAGAAACTTTCAAAAGTCTCATGTGCTTTCATTTTTCTATTCCTTAGCTCTTCCTGAATATCGAAAGGAAATTTGAAATCTTTATATTCGTGCTGGTGTGCTTCGCAAAAATCATTCCAATTTATGGTTTCATTTTACTTATGGTATCTCCAATACCATTCACGCACGACTACTCAACAAAATATGCAAACGTTTGCAAATAACAAAACAATCGTTATTAAAATGTGCTCGTGAAAGTACCTTTACTGGATATAAAAACTCATCAACACTAATTCCCTGAGTAGACCCATTAAACTTCAGCTGCCAATTCTGAATAACAAGCAAGCTGAACACTTCGGTGAGGGGTATTCCTCTGGACACTTCGATTTATATTCGCTTGACCTAGAATATCATTGATAGGCATAGGATTTTCAAATATAAGATCATTACTAAGACTATTGTCCATCATATTATCGCTGCGAAAATCAGTAAACAAATTTCAAGCACTATTTCTGGTATTATATCGGGGAACCGCACCTTCACGGAGCCTACCGCGACTACTTCTTGGTTTCTTATATTGTCTCTCCTTAGCCTGAATTTGGAATTTTTTCAATTCTGCTAAACTCCACGATCTCTTACAAGACGGGCATTCCGATGAATCGGCCAAATATTTTTCAATACAATGACTGTGAAAGATGAGATTACATTCTGAAATTATCATACTCATTAGATTCGAACATTTTGTAATCGCAGATTATACATATTCGATCTGTCTGGCCGCCAGAAGCCTGAAGCTTTACAGCAGAACTTTTCGTCATATTTTATATATAAACCAAAATTTACTGCATAGGTAGCGAATATTATATGTAAAAAATTTAATATTGCAACAACAAAACCGTATACCGATATATATATATATTAGGGTGACAATGGTTTGTATGTAAAAAAATTTTTGTTCGAATTTTAAAGTTTTTTCAACGGAATATTGTCCCAATAGGTCCAAGAGTTTTGTGCCGAAAATTTGAGCCAAATCGGACAACGTTTTCTGGACGCGCATCCAGGTCAAAGGTCAGGTATTTGCATATTTCACAGCTAGTATGAAATAAAGTTGAGAAACTCATATATTTTCTACTTTGTTTTACAAAAACATCTGGATTCTGTAGACTTTTAATAAAGAGGACACTCAAATAGTTTTTTTGGGAACTAACTCTCAAATTTCCCTTGCGTCAAAGTGATCCACAAACTATTTTATTTCAAAAATGTTTAATATATGTATGCCATTCTTGGCAATGTATATAAATATATAATATAATAAAAATATATAATCGGATGTATTAAGTCCGACGGCGTCAATAACTGCAACCAATAAGTGTACAGCATCTCTCTGACTTATTTTTAACTTGTCGAAAACTGCAGCTAGTCTTGACGTTAAGACACTTTGCTTTTTCGTACAAGAAGTACTGCGGAAACGTTTTGCCTCAATCGAACATTCAGAATATTCTTCCTCTGATGTTGCAGCATCTTCAGACGCGGAAAATTCAATCATATTGCAGGCTGAAATAAATTTTGTCACAGTTCAGTACTTCCAACAAAAATTTAAAACAACGTTATTTAACATTTAATTAAATTTTTACCTGATGAGGTCACTTAATTTTTTACGCAACTCTTCTTGTTTTTTGCGATTTCTTTTTCTTTCCTCTTTTTTTTTAGATTACAGTCGACTCCCAACATACAACCTTCGCGACCTTTCATTCTTTGTTTAATTAAAAATTGCTTGTCTTCTTCTAAATCTATTAGTTCCAGTGCATCGGTACGAGCAATATCGAAGAGATCGCCTAAATTATCGCTCCACAGTTTTCTTCTGTTTTTATGAATGTCGGACACTCTAGATATATTTTTTTTAAATCTTTCCATTGCTCATACAGACGCAACATTTTTTTTGTACACCAGTGCAAATCGTGAACAGGAATACGGGCCTTTTCCCAAAAAATTATACACTCTCTTACCACAAGATCAGCACTATCATTTGCAGTTAATTTCGTTGTCCTCATATTATGAAAAAAACTTTGAGGCAGTCCCCCTTCGAGGGAAGTTTAGAACCAACTATTTGGTGTTTTGAACAGCCTATTAAAAATATTTCTTCCCTTAACGAGGGCATTGTTATATACTTTTACCAAATTCACAAAAAATCTCTAACCAAAAGCACTTTACACAAGTAATTCACACGACTGAATGCAATTTATATAATTTTTGGGGAAATACATAATTCAGTCGTATTTTAAAAATCTAGTAGGCCTTGAAATTTATCATTAGAATCCGTTAAAAATAATGGTTGTTGTCTAGGAAATTAGCAATTTTAAAATTTTTGACATGTAGATTAGGGTGACAGCCAAAATTTTTTTCGCGAATTTTAAAGCTTTAATAGTGCATTTTTGAATAAAAGCATCTATTAATTTCCTGACATAAAGGAAAGGTTAATTACCAAAAAAATTCTTTTTACTATTTTTTTCACGAAAATATATAAATCCACATTTTTTCGTTAAATATTGAAAAAAAAATAAACGAGTTCAAAAAATTTATTTCGTATATATTTTAAAATATGAAAATACCTGACCTTTGACCTGGATGCGCGTCCAGAAAACGTTGTCCGATTTGGCTCAAATTTTCGTCACAAAACTTTTGGACCTATTGGCACAATATTCCATTGAAAAAGCTTTAAAATTCGCGAAAAAAATTTTGGCTGTCACCCTAATATATATATATATATATATATATATTTATATATATACATACATATATATATATATATATATATATATATATATATATATATATATTATTATTATTATATATATATATATATATATATATATATATATATACTGGTTAAACCTAAGATTTCAGTGGTCAAAATCTTAAGCAATGTTGTGTCTTGCATGATGTTATAATACGGTTAGAACAAGGCGAAAAATTATGTGAATGGATGATTGACAACAATAACGATTTATAGAGTTCGCAAAACCATATGGAAAGAAAAAATATTACAATAACCGACATACGTTTGAATAAACAAAGAAAAAAAACTGTTTTGACCGTTTTATTCTTTAATGAAGATATTAAAAGACTAAAGCAAATTTTAATGAATGCAATACGCAAATAATTCATAAATCCTCATTGGAACAGGATGTCGATTCTTTACAAATAATTTTTTTGCCAGACACAAGAGATCTCCAGAACATGTGTAATGGTAAACATACACTGATTCCTATCCCATTGAATTGAAGGTATATCAAACTAATCTCGGGTCGACTTAATCGAATCTTCCTCTCAATTAAGCGAAAATCCAGAAGCCGCTTTATATATATATATATATATATATATATATATATATATATACTCCTTTGCAAAACAATAAAAACAGTCAAATTTTACAAAATTTTATACATAAAACCCAAATATTTTTCTATGTAACGCTTCTGCCAAAAGAAATTATCTCATAAAAAAAATAATTCATAAACTTTTTATTTTGTTATAGAAGAAATTAATAACAAAATTATTCAGTCTTTCATAACTATTAAAACATTAATATTAAAAAATTAAGTTAACACAATATTAAGCTACTTTAGTAATGAGTAAGTCCTTTGAATAAGTTCAAAAATCCTATTAGGCATACTTTCTATCAACTTTTTTCTTATTTCGTTCCTTATAGAGCTCCACGTATCCATAACGACGTCCTTGAGCTCAAAAATAGCTGAATATTGCTTGTTTTCAGCATAAACTTGGCGCGTTATAAGTCCCCAATCATTTTCAATGGTATTTTGATCCGGAGAGCATGATGGCCACTCCAATATCAGTTTTTGGCGGATTATAGTTTTGGAATCTTTTAAGACTCGGCTGATCGTTGAAATTGAAACATTTACTTCGCATTCATTAACTATGTCTCTGAGACTTTTCATACGGTAGCTAGCACAGTTTATAATTTTACGTTTTCACGTTTAGAATGCTTTTTTCTTGGTCCTCCAGTTTTTTTCTTACCGTATCCGTCTGGATCTTTCGCGAAATTAGTAACAACGGTATTAGAACGATTAATTTTTCTGGCAAATGCCCGAAAACTTAAGCCGGTATCCAAATGAGCAATAATTTGACCTTTTTCAAAGTCAGACAGATATGAAGCACGCGGCATTTTATTCAGTATTGAGAAAAAATGTACTAAGAAATAAAATTAAAAAAAATAACGGTACAACTTTTACATCTTCTTCTTTAAAACTTAATTGTCTTTATAGTTATGAAACACAGAGAAAATTCAGAATTGGGAATTTTTCTCTTAACCTAATTAACTGATCTCTCAAATTTTGCATAATAAGAGATAAATGACCAAGCATTTAAAATTAAATGTAAATTAAAAAATATTTAATTTACTGTAAGCAAAACAAACAAACAAAAATATATCTTTTTATGGTCTTGCAAAGGAGTGTATATATATATATATATATATATATATATATATATATATATAGAAAGAAATGAATGAAAGAAAAAAATGAGAGCAAAGAAGTCTAAATTACAGCTATACAATATAGATTCCGTGCACCATGTTGGGCGCCATCTTATGTAATGTACAGCTCGAGGTCTAACTCGAGGTCAATTCGAGGATGGAAAACTCACCCGAACCCTCCTATCTATCGGATGTAGTGTTGTTATTTTATTTGCTCTTAAAGACGAGTGGGAGTGGGGACATTGACTATTTTAGCGGACAGTCGGGTGGGGAGGTTCTTGTCTTGCTAAATCTCTGTTGCCGATAGGACAGTCAGCACACAAAGAATTTTATAGACTCCCTTCGAATTGAAGTACGTACAAGTTGATAAGAATAATTAGACGTTATTACATACCCGCATTTGTGTAATCAACTACCAAGAAAATCGTAAATGTCAAGCAGTGATGCTTAATCGCTTCAATTAAATTCTGCCTCTAAGCCCTCACTACCTATGATCGTAGGGCATATAAAAATTGCTAAGAACCCTCCCAGCATGATTCTAACCGCTTATTTCATGCAAGAATTATTAGAATGTAGATTCATTTTTAGATAATGTTTATAAGTGCATTCATATTCTAATAATAACAGAACTAATATAATTCAAACTAAGTATTTCGATAAATTTGGGTTTTGGTCATTACACCATTTCTACATATATCGTACAATATAAAAATTAAAAGGCTTATGGCTTAATTATACAAGTAAAATATTATAAATGTTCTTTATTATTATATTACGGCCGTAAGTGGTAGAAAGAGATAATTGTTACACTGTAGAAATAACCAAAAGGACCTTCATTCGCAAGTTTTCAAATGAAAACAAAAAAAAAACTTTTGGATAAGAAAATCAACGGCTGTATGACTAAAGTCTCTTTTGTATAAACGGTGATTATGTGACATAATTCTCTGAAAATGGATTAATGGTAAAAGAAGAAATATTTCATTGGTAATGCAATGTTTTAATGAAAATAGTAAAAGAATAAAACAAATTTTAATGAATGGTGGGTGTAAACATGATCGTAAAGAGATTAAAGTAAATGGTTTGTTTGGTTAATAGTAACTAAGGCATAACCTAATGGTGGTCAGGGTTCGAAACAACAAAAACAAAAAAAAAACTAATTAAACAGATTGAAATAAACTACGCACTATGTACACCATATAGAATTAAGAAGAATTCAATAGCTTACGGTATGGGGGGTACATTGTCTTATAATTGCAATATATTTACAATCATACAACTAACTATCAAGCATAGATATGCAGCACTTTATTTACTCACCAAATTTAATTACACTTTTGCTGCAACTGCTGGTTGATGAGGCCTCGCCAAACAGGAGATAGTTGCGAAATATCAGGGTTTACAATGTTGCCATACTGATATCTATGGATGTAGTTGCTTCATAATTCTAGTTAATATCTAAAAAGCTTATATGTTCAGTAAGATGTACCTTATAATTATAAAGAATCTTAAATAATCTAAGGATTTCCTATTGTATCACTATATATCTAACCCGTTTTCATAATACAATTTGGAAATATTTATTTTTGGCAACAATATGTGGCTTATAAATAAAGTTCACCTTTAAGCATTTCTACAATTAAGCGGTGCTGTTCCTTAATTTAATGACTTCTTTGGCAAGATTTAACCTTACAAGATAATAGTTAGATAGGTTTGTAAATTTAGCTTCTTTGATCTGTTTGATGTCGTCAGTTCCAGATAAATTCGGATGACTTGGTAGTCTAAGTATCTGATGATTGTAAGTTGGCACGTCTGTCTTTCAATTTATAACAGTGGTATATGCATTTTTAGTGTGTTGATTGAGGGGTTAAAGCTTAGGCCGCTAAATATAATGACACAATATTGCGATCGACATATATATATATATATATATATATATATATATATATATATATACATGTTGTTTGGATTCATCTAAATCAATAATTTCAGTTAAATTTACCACAGGGTGATTTATGATAAGAATACTTATTAGTGAAATACATATGTACATATGTATGTACATCGTATGTATGCATAAGTATCAATACGATTAAATAAACCTGTTGTATCAATCGTTTTATTGCTTGTTCCCGCTAGTTACTACATGTACTTAAAATCTATATAAAAAAATGTAGCTTTCGGTCGCAATGTTTTTGCATTCTTTATAACTTAGTGTTTTGCATTGATTTAGGGTCTCAGTCATATAGAATTCATCAACCAATACGAATCAATAAAGTATTTTGAATTATTGATAACAATTTGTTGTTTTTTGTTTGAATTTTGGTATTCTACATTGATAGAAGAAATTGACATTGCTTTGTGACAGGAAAAAGCTCCTGTTTCATCCAAGGTCCTTCGAGCCGGATACTACTGGTCGAAAGTTCGTAAATTAAATCAAATCAATCAATCATGGATCAGAATAATGACACAACAAGTCCTGGCACTTTACAATTCGATAATACTAATGGGTATAGTGGGAATATTCGAACTAAGTCATTACAACGTGATCAAGTTGTGTCCACCTTTACGAAAATGAGTAGCAACATAAACTCTTTTTCCCAAATGTCGGTATCTCAACTAGAAGTAAAGCTGTCGTCCCTCGAATGTTTATTGATGTCGTTCGAAAAAGTACAATCTGATTTGGAGTCACTTGATGAATCAGAAATAATAAAAAATCATCGGGCTATAGTTGAAGAGGCCTACTACGAAATTAAATCAACTATATTTGAACGATTGGCGTTTCTTCGTGGAAGTAATGTTGAACCCCCGTTGTCTAGTACAAGAGTTGGGGGTCAATATCAAAGTTTACAACGCCCTGTTTTGCCGACATTGCAATTGTCAAAGTTTAGTGGTAATAACAGGGACTGGATGGAGTTTTATAATGTTTTTTGTCAACTTGTGCACGAAAATTATGAACTGTCTCCAGTATCGAAATTTCAATATTTAAAATCTTGTTTAACAGGCACTGCAGCTCGGCTTATTCAGTCGCTTGAAGTTACATCCGATATACACTGTTATAAATTGAAAGACAGACGTGCCAACTTACAATCATCAGATACTTAGACTACCAAGTCATCCGAATTTATCTGGAACTGACGACATCAAACAGATCAAAGAAGCTAAATTTACAAACCTATCTAACTATTATCTTGTAAGGTTA
>OY776276.1:74059266-74099266 GCA_963675445.1 Linnaemya vulpina | reverse complement strand
GTTGCAATATAAAACAGATGAACGATTTATACATTTGTTCAGTATCTACTTTTACCGCGTAAAGTGCTTGTAAACTTTCATTTATTATGCTTAAAAAATTGTTTACACTTTTGGAATTGCATTTTACAAAACGGAAGTTGTTGCTCTATTGTTCTAATAATATTCATTTAAGATATTCCAAGTTACATCAAAGTTCTCTTCTCTGGATGGCAATTTGGAAATTTTCTTAATTGCTTCCCCGATTAATTTTGATTTTAAAACTCACATTTTTTGTGTTTTTGAAATCGGCAGAGACAAAATCAATTGCTCAAACAATTCTTTAAAAGTATCCCAATCCGTAAACTTTCCATCAAATTGTGGTATGTCAATAGGTGGTAATGTAAATGGCAGGGACTTAAAATTTTTGTTAACATCTGGAATTTCCTGATATAAGTCACGTAAGGAATAAAAAACCTCTGTCAACTCATCATCGGGAAATTCACCTATATATTGCAAAAACACTTTCTGTTATTTCAAATTTTCCTTTGACACTATCAATTGTTACATTTCCATGCTTGGAATTTTCTAGCTTTGATTCTAAGTCATCAAGAATATACTGAAACTGCCTCTGCAGTCCAAAATTTTGCACTCTAACTTCACTTCTCATTTGTGTAGATGGTTTTTCTACATTTTCCTGTTATGCAACCTTTTGTGTTTTTAAAGTTTGATCAGGAAATTTTAGTAAAGAGTTTTCCTCATTAATTTTATTTTTTACAAACTTTCAAAATTTTCTGCGGTTTTTCGTACTTTATTTACAAAATCAGTTTTAAAATAGCTACTTCGCTCCAATGTTGCGGAAGGTGGGCGGAGTTCTTTATCATTTTTTTCAAATTCAGCATATATGTTTTTAAAAGATTCCCTGAATTTTGATACATTTATTTCTAGTTCCTCTCTACTAACATCACTTTGTTGCACCAATGTACTCAAAGAATTATAAAGGGCAGCAATATTTCGCGCTAACTCTTCCTGCTTTTTAATTAGTTCAATTGAATTCATTATAATATTTTTTATTTAAACCTTTTGTTTTAATATATCTTTTATAAATTAAAACCAATAAATACATTTAATAAAATTATTGTATTTTATTTTTCTTACACCTCCAAATTTTTGATCTGGTTTGACCAAATGTTTTTTAACCTTCTGTATTCACTTTTAAGATAGAACTCATTTATTCATGTAATTTTTCTTCCTTATATACTAGAATCTTAAAACTATCCTAAACTATTACATTGATCATAAACTATTGCAATTATCAGTGGTTGTTCGTAAATACAGACTACAAAGGATCATTCTAAGGATAGCCATAAATCCTAGACAAACATACAGTTAAGTCTAGACATCTGTGTTTACGAACAGCAAATAATAAAAATACCCAAAGGACAAAGAAACCTTTAGTTTTACAAAATTGAACATCTGTGTTTACGAACAACAAATAATAAAAAAATCCAAAGGACAAAAAAACCTTTGGTTTGACAAAACTGAACAAAATTTAAAAACACTTAAAGCAAATATTCAACACTTTGCAATTTTTTCTAATAGCTACAGATCTTAGAAATAAAGAAAGCTGTAAACCATAAAAATCGGTTAAATAATTTTGATTTTAATTTCAATTTAAACCTTCCAATGCTGACGCATTTTACGATAGCATTGATTATCTGACGAATCATTGAATGTGGTTAATGATTCGCCAATCAAAAAATGCGCTGGCGTTAAAACGTGTAAGTCATTAGGATCATTTGATAGAGGAGTCAACGGTCGTGAATTTAAAATTGCTTCTATTTGAGTAATAATAGTACACAGTTCTTCATATGTTAATATTCCTTCTGTTGCCTTATAAAAGTGTTTCTTTACTGATTTTACTGTTGATTCCCATAATCCTCCTATGTGAGGCGATCTTGCTGTATGTTAACCCATTCTATTTCTTTACTTTCACAAAAATTATTTATAAGTTTGCTGTTTTTATTTTCGGTTAATAACCGATGAATTTCGGTTAAACTATTAGCTGCTCCTACAAAATTTGTTGCGTTATCTGAAAACATTTTTTCCCTCGTATGGCTACAAATCTTTTAAGAGCTCCTATAAACCCTGCTGAGGTCAAGTCCGATACAACTTCTAAATGCACCGCTTTTGTTGTGAAGCAGATAAATACGCATACATACCCTTTGTCCGTCCTTTTTCCCCTAATGTTATAATGAATAGTAATGGGACCAAGGAAATCAATACCTACATTTAAAAACGGGCGAGTTCTAATGACACGACTTTGCGGTAAGTTTCCCATTAATTGATGCAATTGTCTTGGTTCTTTTCTAAAACACCTATAACAATTGTTAACAATTTTTTTTACCAATTGTCTACCTCTTAATGGCCAAAACCTTTGTTTTTATTGCTAATAATCCTTGAGGGCCCACATGTAAATGATCTTTATGCAGTTGTTCTATAATTAATCGAACAATATTATCTTTATAGGGGAGAACAATCGGATGTTTAACTTTATAAGTCAGTGAACTATTTTCCAATCGTCCTCCAACTCTAATTAATCCTTGTTTGTCCAAAAATGGGCATAATGTTGCCAGTTTTGATGATTTTTTAAGGTTCTTTCCCGTATTTAAAAACTTTATTTGTTCTGAACAATGTTCTTTTTGAATATTTTCTATAATTATTTTTAATGCTTCTCTTCTGAAAAATAAAAAGAAAAAATTTTTTATTAAATAAATAAACTTCAAAACATAGGTTATAATATTTTGAAAGATGTTAAAATTATTTTTGTGATTAATATTTTTATAAAAACAGTCGACATTTTTTATAAGTATCACTTTGACTTCATTTTTTATTTCAGGAATTTCAAAATCTGTAATAAATGTAGTATTATTGTACGGCTTGTAATTAAATAAAAATTGTGGACCATTAAACAAAAATTTGTTTTTTATTAGTACATCTGCTTTCACTCCTCTTGATATAAGGTCCGCTGGATTTTCGCCAGATTGCACATGCCTCCAATTATTTACATTAGTATTGGTTTGTATAAAGCTAACTATATTTGATACAAATACTTGTAAGCTTGTTGGGTCTAGTTTAATCCAGTTTCAAACAATGGTGGAGCCTGAATAGTAGAAAATATTAGTGAATTCAATTTTCAAACTTTCAATTACTACGGTCATTAACTCCGTTAATAAAACAGCTGCACATAATTCCAATCTTGGAAGGGTAATGACCTTTATAGGAGCAACTTTTGATTTTGATGTTGCTTAATATGGATTAAATTTTCCGTGACAATCAATCGATCTTACATATACTGCTGCACCATATGCTCTCATTGATTCATCACAAAATCCATGTCTACTGGTTTAATACATACAAAATGTCTGGGTACTGTTATTTGGTTTAAATATTGAAAGTTATTACTAATAACCTACCTTTTGTTGTTCTATTTCTTTTGGAACTTGATCATCCCAATCTATTTTTAATTTCCATAATTCTTTTAACAATATCTTTATACTAACTGTAGCAGGTCCCACTAAACCAAGTGGATCAAATAAGCCTGAAATTTCTCTTAATATTATTGTTTTTGAAATTTTTTTATCATTTTTCCATTTACAGTTTAAGCTTAATGCATCTATTTCTGTATTCCAAATAACGCCAAGAGTTTTAGTGAAGTTGGAGTTGTCTGATTTTATGTCTAAGCTTTCTGTTATTTGTTCTTTGTTTACTTCTTAATATTGTAACTTTTTCTAAACAGTCCCCTCCAGTCATTAAATCGTCCATATAAAAATCGTTTTTAATTATTGCCGATTCTTCCGGAAATTGATTTCTTTTCCAATCTGCATTTTTTTCCAAACATTTTACTGACAAATATGGAGCAGCTGACGTACCGTAAGTTACAGTTTTAACAGCGTATGTTTTAATCGGTTCTGTTTCATTGAAACGCCAAGATATCAATTGGTATTTTCTATCTTTTTCTGACACCCAAATTTGTCTGTACATTTTCTCTATATCCGCTAAAAAAACGTACCGATGTTTCCTGAATCTCAGTAAAATATTAAATAAATTTTCTTGAATTCGTGGACCTGTATGCAGTAAATCGTTTAACGATATATTACTTGTAGTCTTACAGGAAGCATCAAATACAACTCTTAATTTTGTAGACGTGCTTTTTGGTCTACAAATACAATGATGTGGCAGGTAATATCCTATTGAAGAAACATCTTTTTTTAATTCCATATGCCTCATCTCTAAGTATTGTTGCATAAATGCATGATATTGATCTTTCAACTCTGGAGTCTTTTGTAATTTGCTTTCTAGCGCAAAAAATCTTCTTTTAGCAATGACGTTGGAACTACCTAATTTTTCAACATTATCCTTAAAAGGTAATGTTACTTGAAATTTACCTTCTGCTAACCACTTTGTATTTTCATCGAATGATTTTTCACACTCTTCCTGAAGGGTTGTTAAGTGCTTCACTTTTGGCACTTCTTCTACTTCCCAAAATTTTTCTAATATTTTTTCTGTAGTTGTATTTATGGTTACCAGATTTTGCCTTGGAATACTATCATCAAATTGTGTCATGCTATAAGCAACCCAACCTAATTTTGTATTTTTTAATTTTGTTTTAGTTTTTGGGTCCTGTAATTTTCTATTGCATATAAGATCAAATATAAATTCATTTGAAAGCAGCAAGTCAATTCCTTTTGGAATGTTATATTTTGGATCTGCTATTTTGATGTTATTCGGAAAAGTTCCTGCTAACATTTTTGAACTTGGGACGTTAGACACAATCTTATCTATTACTGCTGCATTTAAAAAAGTTTTATATTTAGCTACCTATATCCCTCTATTTTTCTATCTACCTTTATAATATTATGTAATTTTAATTTGTTCTTAAATTCTTTTGTTATTAGATTTAACTGTGAACCTCCATCTAGTAATACACGACAATCTATCCATTTATTATCTCCAGTTTTAACCTGTACAATTGCTGTTGATAAAAAGACGCACTCATTATTATCTTCATTGTCACTATTAACCAAAACAGTTTTTGGTTTAGTTTTATCTTCATGAATCAGCGTATTGTGTTCACTTTTACAAATTCCACAATTAAACTGGCTATTACACATTTTTGTTAGATGACCTGGACAAAGACATTTGTAACACAATTTAAAACCTTTTACCTTTTCTAATTTTTCTTTAATAGACAAATTTCTAAATTTTGGACATTTAAATAAAATATGCCTTGAAGTGCAGCCTAATAAACATTTCGGGTTATTAAAGCTTAGAGTTTTAGACTGATTTGTTGTTTGATCTTCTTCTTTCTTGAAATGTTGATAAAATTGTGGATTAGTTCCACGGAATTTATTATCTCTATCTTCCCATTTTGTAAATTGTTGACTCGCTTCCAATGAATATTGCATTTGCTGCAAAAATTCTACTAGTTGGTCCACCGTTGGGAGATCTCGAAATTTACCTAATTGCTGTTGAAATTGTAGTCTCATGTGATCATCCAGTTTTCGTTGCAATATAAAATAGATGAACGATTTATACATTTGTTCAGTATCTACTTTTACCGCGTAAAGTGCTTGTAAACTTTCATTTATTATGCTTAAAAAATTGTTTACACTTTTGGAATTGCATTTTACAAAACGGAAGTTGTTGCTCTATTGTTCTAATAATATTCATTTAAGATATTCCAAGTTACATCAAAGTTCTCTTCTCTGGATGGCAATTTGGAAATTTTCTTAATTGCTTCCCCGATTAATTTTGATTTTAAAACACACATTTTTTGTGTTTTTGAAATCGGCAGATACAAAATCAATTGCTCAAACAATTCTTTAAAAGTATCCCAATCCTTAAACTTTCCATCAAATTGTGGTATGTCAATAGATGGTAATGTAAATGGCAAGGACTTAAAATTTTTGTTAACATCTGGAATTTCCTGATATAAGTCACGTAAGGAATAAAAAACCTCTGTCAACTCATCATCGGGAAATTCACCTATATATTGCAAAAACACTTTTTCTGTTATTTCAAATTTTCCTTTGACACTATCAATTGTTACATTTCCATGCTTGGAATTTTCTAGCTTTGATTCTAAGTCATCAAGAATATACTGAAACTGACTCTGCAGTCCAAAATTTTGCACTCTAACTTCACTTCTCATTTGTGTAGATGGTTTTTCTACATTTTCCTGTTATGCAACCTTTTGTGTTTTTAAAGTTTGATCAGGAAATTTTAGTAAAGAGTTTTCCTCATTAATTTTATTTTTTACAAACTTTCAAAATTTTCTGCGGTTTTTCGTACTTTATTTACAAAATCAGTTTTAAAATAGCTACTTCGCTCCAATGTTGCGGAAGGTGGGCGGAGTTCTTTATCATTTTTTTCAAATTCAGCATATATGTTTTTAAAAGATTCCCTGAATTTTGATACATTTATTTCTAGTTCCTCTCTACTAACATCACTTTGTTGCACCAATGTACTCAAAGAATTATAAAGGGCAGCAATATTTCGCCCTAACTCTTCCTGCTTTTTAATTAGTTCAATTGAATTCATTATAATATTTTTTATTTAAACCTTTTGTTTTAATATATCTTTTATAAATTAAAACCAATAAACACATTTAATAAAATTATTGTATTTTATTTTTCTTACACCTCCAAATTTTTGATCTGGTTTGACCAAATGTTTTTTAACCTTCTGTATTCACTTTTAAGATAGAACTCATTTATTCATGTAATTTTTCTTCCTTATATACTAGAATCTTAAAACTATCCTAAACTATTACATTGATCATAAACAATTGCAATTATCAGTGGTTGTTCGTAAATACAGACTACAAAGGATCATTCTAAGGATAGCCATAAATCCTAGACAAACATACAGTTAAGTCTAGACATCTGTGTTTACGAACAGCAAATAATAAAAAAACCCAAAGGACAAAGAAACCTTTAGTTTTACAAAATTGAACATCTGTGTTTACGAACAACAAATAATAAAAAAATCCAAAGGACAAAAAAACCTTTGGTTTGACAAAACTGAACAAAATTTAAAAACACTTAAAGCAAATATTCAACACTTTGCAATTTTTTCTAATAGCTACAGATCTTAGAAATAAAGAAAGCTGTAAACCATAAAAATCGGTTAAATAATTTTGATTTTAATTTCAATTTAAACCTTCCAATGCTGACGCATTTTACGATAGCATTGATTATCTGACGAATCATTGAATGTGGTTAATGATTCGCCAATCAAAAAATGCGCTGGCGTTAAAACGTGTAAGTCATTAGGATCATTTGATAGAGGAGTCAACGGTCGTGAATTTAAAATTGCTTCTATTTGAGTAATAATAGTACACAGTTCTTCATATGTTAATATTCCTTCTGTTGCCTTATAAAAGTGTTTCTTTACTGATTTTACTGTTGATTCCCATAATCCTCCTATGTGAGGCGATCTTGCTGTATGTTAACCCATTCTATTTCTTTACTTTCACAAAAATTATTTATAAGTTTGCTGTTTTTATTTTCGGTTAATAACCGATGAATTTCGGTTAAACTATTAGCTGCTCCTACAAAATTTGTTGCGTTATCTGAAAACATTTTTTCCCTCGTATGGCTACAAATCTTTTAAGAGCTCCTATAAACCCTGCTGAGGTCAAGTCCGATACAACTTCTAAATGCACCGCTTTTGTTGTGAAGCAGATAAATACGCATACATACCCTTTGTCCGTCCTTTTTCCCCTAATGTTATAATGAATAGTAATGGGACCAAGGAAATCAATACCTACATTTAAAAACGGGCGAGTTCTAATGACACGACTTTGCGGTAAGTTTCCCATTAATTGATGCAATTGTCTTGGTTCTTTTCTAAAACACCTATAACAGTTGTTAACAATTTTTTTTACCAATTGTCTACCTCTTAATGGCCAAAACCTTTGTTTTTATTGCTAATAATCCTTGAGGGCCCACATGTAAATGATCTTTATGCAGTTGTTCTATAATTAATCGAACAATATTATCTTTATAGGGGAGAACAATCGGATGTTTAACTTTATAAGTCAGTAAACTATTTTCCAATCGTCCTCCAACTCTAATTAATCCTTGTTTGTCCAAAAATGGGCATAATGTTGCCAGTTTTGATGATTTTTTAAGGTTCTTTCCCGTATTTAAAAACTTTATTTGTTCTGAACAATGTTCTTTTTGAATATTTTCTATAATTATTTTTAATGCTTCTCTTCTGAAAAATAAAAAGAAAAAATTTTTTATTAAATAAATAAACTTCAAAACATAGGTTATAATATTTTGAAAGATGTTAAAATTATTTTTGTGATTAATATTTTTATAAAAACAGTCGACATTTTTTATAAGTATCACTTTGACTTCATTTTTTATTTCAGGAATTTCAAAATCTGTAATAAATGTAGTATTATTGTACGGCTTGTAATTAAATAAAAATTGTGGACCATTAAACAAAAATTTGTTTTTTATTAGTACATCTGCTTTCACTCCTCTTGATATAAGGTCCGCTGGATTTTCGCCAGATTGCACATGCCTCCAATTATTTACATTAGTATTGGTTTGTATAAAGCTAACTATATTTGATACAAATACTTGTAAGCTTGTTGGGTCTAGTTTAATCCAGTTTCAAACAATGGTGGAGCCTGAATAGTAGAAAATATTAGTGAATTCAATTTTCAAACTTTCAATTACTACGGTCATTAACTCCGTTAATAAAACAGCTGCACATAATTCCAATCTTGGAAGGGTAATGACCTTTATAGGAGCAACTTTTGATTTTGATGTTGCTTAATATGGATTAAATTTTCCGTGACAATCAATCGATCTTACATATACTGCTGCACCATATGCTCTCATTGATTCATCACAAAATCCATGTCTACTGGTTTAATACATACAAAATGTCTGGGTACTGTTATTTGGTTTAAATATTGAAAGTTATTACTAATAACCTACCTTTTGTTGTTCTATTTCTTTTGGAACTTGATCATCCCAATCTATTTTTAATTTCCATAATTCTTTTAACAATATCTTTATACTAACTGTAGCAGGTCCCACTAAACCAAGTGGATCAAATAAGCCTGAAATTTCTCTTAATATTATTGTTTTTGAAATTTTTTTATCATTTTTCCATTTACAGTTTAAGCTTAATGCATCTATTTCTGTATTCCAAATAACGCCAAGAGTTTTAGTGAAGTTGGAGTTGTCTGATTTTATGTCTAAGCTTTCTGTTATTTGTTCTTTGTTTACTTCTTAATATTGTAACTTTTTCTAAACAGTCCCCTCCAGTCATTAAATCGTCCATATAAAAATCGTTTTTAATTATTGCCGATTCTTCCGGAAATTGATTTCTTTTCCAATCTGCATTTTTTTCCAAACATTTTACTAAAAAATATGGAGCAGCTGACGTACCGTAAGTTACAGTTTTAACAGCGTATGTTTTAATCGGTTCTGTTTCATTGAAACGCCAAGATATCAATTGGTATTTTCTATCTTTTTCTGACACCCAAATTTGTCTGTACATTTTCTCTATATCCGCTAAAAAAACGTACCGATGTTTCCTGAATCTCAGTAAAATATTAAATAAATTTTCTTGAATTCGTGGACCTGTATGCAGTAAATCGTTTAACGATATATTACTTGTAGTCTTACAGGAAGCATCAAATACAACTCTTAATTTTGTAGACGTGCTTTTTGGTCTACAAATACAATGATGTGGCAGGTAATATCCTATTGAAGAAACATCTTTTTTTAATTCCATATGCCTCATCTCTAAGTATTGTTGCATAAATGCATGATATTGATCTTTCAACTCTGGAGTCTTTTGTAATTTGCTTTCTAGCGCAAAAAATCTTCTTTTAGCAATGACGTTGGAACTACCTAATTTTTCAACATTATCCTTAAAAGGTAATGTTACTTGAAATTTACCTTCTGCTAACCACTTTGTATTTTCATCGAATGATTTTTCACACTCTTCCTGAAGGGTTGTTAAGTGCTTCACTTTTGGCACTTCTTCTACTTCCCAAAATTTTTCTAATATTTTTTCTGTAGTTGTATTTATGGTTACCAGATTTTGCCTTGGAATACTATCATCAAATTGTGTCATGCTATAAGCAACCCAACCTAATTTTGTATTTTTTAATTTTGTTTTAGTTTTTGGGTCCTGTAATTTTCTATTGCATATAAGATCAAATATAAATTCATTTGAAAGCAGCAAGTCAATTCCTTTTGGAATGTTATATTTTGGATCTGCTATTTTGATGTTATTCGGAAAAGTTCCTGCTAACATTTTTGAACTTGGGACGTTAAACACAATCTTATCTATTACTGCTGCATTTAAAAAAGTTTTATATTTAGCTACCTATATCCCTCTATTTTTCTATCTACCTTTATAATATTATGTAATTTTAATTTGTTCTTAAATTCTTTTGTTATTAGATTTAACTGTGAACCTCCATCTAGTAATACACGACAATCTATCCATTTATTATCTCCAGTTTTAACCTGTACAATTGCTGTTGATAAAAAGACGCACTCATTATTATCTTCATTGTCACTATTAACCAAAACAGTTTTTGGTTTAGTTTTATCTTCATGAATCAGCGTATTGTGTTCACTTTTACAAATTCCACAATTAAACTGGCTATTACACATTTTTGTTAGATGACCTGGACAAAGACATTTGTAACACAATTTAAAACCTTTTACCTTTTCTAATTTTTCTTTAATAGACAAATTTCTAAATTTTGGACATTTAAATAAAATATGCCTTGAAGTGCAGCCTAATAAACATTTCGGGTTATTAAAGCTTAGAGTTTTAGACTGATTTGTTGTTTGATCTTCTTCTTTCTTGAAATGTTGATAAAATTGTGGATTAGTTCCACGGAATTTATTATCTCTATCTTCCCATTTTGTAAATTGTTGACTCGCTTCCAATGAATATTGCATTTGCTGCAAAAATTCTACTAGTTGGTCCACCGTTGGGAGATCTCGAAATTTACCTAATTGCTGTTGAAATTGTAGTCTCATGTGATCATCCAGTTTTCGTTGCAATATAAAACAGGAGAACGATTTATACATTTGTTCAGTATCTACTTTTACCGCGTAAAGTGCTTGTAAACTTTCATTTATTATGCTTAAAAAATTGTTTAACTTTTGGAATTGCATTTTACAAAACGGAAGTTGTTGCTCTATTGTTCTAATAATATTCATTTAAGATATTCCAAGTTACATCAAAGTTCTCTTCTCTGGATGGCAATTTGGAAATTTTCTTAATTGCTTCCCCGATTAATTTTGATTTTAAAACACACATTTTTTGTGTTTTTGAAATCGGCAGAGACAAAATCAATTGCTCAAACAATTCTTTAAAAGTATCCCAATCCGTAAACTTTCCATCAAATTGTGGTATGTCAATAGGTGGTAATGTAAATGGCAGGGACTTAAAATTTTTGTTAACATCTGGAATTTCCTGATATAAGTCACGTAAGGAATAAAAAACCTCTGTCAACTCATCATCGGGAAATTCACCTATATATTGCAAAAACACTTTCTGTTATTTCAAATTTTCCTTTGACACTATCAATTGTTACATTTCCATGCTTGGAATTTTCTAGCTTTGATTCTAAGTCATCAAGAATATACTGAAACTGACTCTGCAGTCCAAAATTTTGCACTCTAACTTCACTTCTCATTTGTGTAGATGGTTTTTCTACATTTTCCTGTTATGCAACCTTTTGTGTTTTTAAAGTTTGATCAGGAAATTTTAGTAAAGAGTTTTCCTCATTAATTTTATTTTTTACAAACTTTCAAAATTTTCTGCGGTTTTTCGTACTTTATTTACAAAATCAGTTTTAAAATAGCTACTTCGCTCCAATGTTGCGGAAGGTGGGCGGAGTTCTTTATCATTTTTTTCAAATTCAGCATATATGTTTTTAAAAGATTCCCTGAATTTTGATACATTTATTTCTAGTTCCTCTCTACTAACATCACTTTGTTGCACCAATGTACTCAAAGAATTATAAAGGGCAGCAATATTTCGCCCTAACTCTTCCTGCTTTTTAATTAGTTCAATTGAATTCATTATAATATTTTTTATTTAAACCTTTTGTTTTAATATATCTTTTATAAATTAAAACCAATAAACACATTTAATAAAATTATTGTATTTTATTTTTCTTACACCTCCAAATTTTTGATCTGGTTTGACCAAATGTTTTTTAACCTTCTGTATTCACTTTTAAGATAGAACTCATTTATTCATGTAATTTTTCTTCCTTATATACTAGAATCTTAAAACTATCCTAAACTATTACATTGATCATAAACAATTGCAATTATCAGTGGTTGTTCGTAAATACAGACTACAAAGGATCATTCTAAGGATAGCCATAAATCCTAGACAAACATACAGTTAAGTCTAGACATCTGTGTTTACGAACAGCAAATAATAAAAAAACCCAAAGGACAAAGAAACCTTTAGTTTTACAAAATTGAACATCTGTGTTTACGAACAACAAATAATAAAAAAATCCAAAGGACAAAAAAACCTTTGGTTTGACAAAACTGAACAAAATTTAAAAACACTTAAAGCAAATATTCAACACTTTGCAATTTTTTCTAATAGCTACAGATCTTAGAAATAAAGAAAGCTGTAAACCATAAAAATCGGTTAAATAATTTTGATTTTAATTTCAATTTAAACCTTCCAATGCTGACGCATTTTACGATAGCATTGATTATCTGACGAATCATTGAATGTGGTTAATGATTCGCCAATCAAAAAATGCGCTGGCGTTAAAACGTGTAAGTCATTAGGATCATTTGATAGAGGAGTCAACGGTCGTGAATTTAA
The DNA here is from genome assembly GCA_963675445.1 of Linnaemya vulpina. Taxonomy (NCBI): domain Eukaryota; kingdom Metazoa; phylum Arthropoda; class Insecta; order Diptera; family Tachinidae; genus Linnaemya; species Linnaemya vulpina. The sequence goes on along the minus strand of OY776276.1, from coordinate 74,086,375 downwards.
AATTGCTTCTATTTGAGTAATAATAGTACACAGTTCTTCATATGTTAATATTCCTTCTGTTGCCTTATAAAAGTGTTTCTTTACTGATTTTACTGTTGATTCCCATAATCCTCCTATGTGAGGCGATCTTGCTGTATGTTAACCCATTCTATTTCTTTACTTTCACAAAAATTATTTATAAGTTTGCTGTTTTTATTTTCGGTTAATAACCGATGAATTTCGGTTAAACTATTAGCTGCTCCTACAAAATTTGTTGCGTTATCTGAAAACATTTTTTCCCTCGTATGGCTACAAATCTTTTAAGAGCTCCTATAAACCCTGCTGAGGTCAAGTCCGATACAACTTCTAAATGCACCGCTTTTGTTGTGAAGCAGATAAATACGCATACATACCCTTTGTCCGTCCTTTTTCCCCTAATGTTATAATGAATAGTAATGGGACCAAGGAAATCAATACCTACATTTAAAAACGGGCGAGTTCTAATGACACGACTTTGCGGTAAGTTTCCCATTAATTGATGCAATTGTCTTGGTTCTTTTCTAAAACACCTATAACAGTTGTTAACAATTTTTTTTACCAATTGTCTACCTCTTAATGGCCAAAACCTTTGTTTTTATTGCTAATAATCCTTGAGGGCCCACATGTAAATGATCTTTATGCAGTTGTTCTATAATTAATCGAACAATATTATCTTTATAGGGGAGAACAATCGGATGTTTAACTTTATAAGTCAGTGAACTATTTTCCAATCGTCCTCCAACTCTAATTAATCCTTGTTTGTCCAAAAATGGGCATAATGTTGCCAGTTTTGATGATTTTTTAAGGTTCTTTCCCGTATTTAAAAACTTTATTTGTTCTGAACAATGTTCTTTTTGAATATTTTCTATAATTATTTTTAATGCTTCTCTTCTGAAAAATAAAAAGAAAAAATTTTTTATTAAATAAATAAACTTCAAAACATAGGTTATAATATTTTGAAAGATGTTAAAATTATTTTTGTGATTAATATTTTTATAAAAACAGTCGACATTTTTTATAAGTATCACTTTGACTTCATTTTTTATTTCAGGAATTTCAAAATCTGTAATAAATGTAGTATTATTGTACGGCTTGTAATTAAATAAAAATTGTGGACCATTAAACAAAAATTTGTTTTTTATTAGTACATCTGCTTTCACTCCTCTTGATATAAGGTCCGCTGGATTTTCGCCAGATTGCACATGCCTCCAATTATTTACATTAGTATTGGTTTGTATAAAGCTAACTATATTTGATACAAATACTTGTAAGCTTGTTGGGTCTAGTTTAATCCAGTTTCAAACAATGGTGGAGCCTGAATAGTAGAAAATATTAGTGAATTCAATTTTCAAACTTTCAATTACTACGGTCATTAACTCCGTTAATAAAACAGCTGCACATAATTCCAATCTTGGAAGGGTAATGACCTTTATAGGAGCAACTTTTGATTTTGATGTTGCTTAATATGGATTAAATTTTCCGTGACAATCAATCGATCTTACATATACTGCTGCACCATATGCTCTCATTGATTCATCACAAAATCCATGTCTACTGGTTTAATACATACAAAATGTCTGGGTACTGTTATTTGGTTTAAATATTGAAAGTTATTACTAATAACCTACCTTTTGTTGTTCTATTTCTTTTGGAACTTGATCATCCCAATCTATTTTTAATTTCCATAATTCTTTTAACAATATCTTCATACTAACTGTAGCAGGTCCCACTAAACCAAGTGGATCAAATAAGCCTGAAATTTCTCTTAATATTATTGTTTTTGAAATTTTTTTATCATTTTTCCATTTACAGTTTAAGCTTAATGCATCTATTTCTGTATTCCAAATAACGCCAAGAGTTTTAGTGAAGTTGGAGTTGTCTGATTTTATGTCTAAGCTTTCTGTTATTTGTTCTTTGTTTACTTCTTAATATTGTAACTTTTTCTAAACAGTCCCCTCCAGTCATTAAATCGTCCATATAAAAATCGTTTTTAATTATTGCCGATTCTTCCGGAAATTGATTTCTTTTCCAATCTGCATTTTTTTCCAAACATTTTACTGACAAATATGGAGCAGCTGACGTACCGTAAGTTACAGTTTTAACAGCGTATGTTTTAATCGGTTCTGTTTCATTGAAACGCCAAGATATCAATTGGTATTTTCTATCTTTTTCTGACACCCAAATTTGTCTGTACATTTTCTCTATATCCGCTAAAAAAACGTACCGATGTTTCCTGAATCTCAGTAAAATATTAAATAAATTTTCTTGAATTCGTGGACCTGTATGCAGTAAATCGCTTAACGATATATTACTTGTAGTCTTACAGGAAGCATCAAATACAACTCTTAATTTTGTAGACGTGCTTTTTGGTCTACAAATACAATGATGTGGCAGGTAATATCCTATTGAAGAAACATCTTTTTTTAATTCCATATGCCTCATCTCTAAGTATTGTTGCATAAATGCATGATATTGATCTTTCAACTCTGGAGTCTTTTGTAATTTGCTTTCTAGCGCAAAAAATCTTCTTTTAGCAATGACGTTGGAACTACCTAATTTTTCAACATTATCCTTAAAAGGTAATGTTACTTGAAATTTACCTTCTGCTAACCACTTTGTATTTTCATCGAATGATTTTTCACACTCTTCCTGAAGGGTTGTTAAGTGCTTCACTTTTGGCACTTCTTCTACTTCCCAAAATTTTTCTAATATTTTTTCTGTAGTTGTATTTATGGTTACCAGATTTTGCCTTGGAATACTATCATCAAATTGTGTCATGCTATAAGCAACCCAACCTAATTTTGTTTTAGTTTTTGGGTCCTGTAATTTTCTATTGCATATAAGATCAAATATAAATTCATTTGAAAGCAGCAAGTCAATTCCTTTTGGAATGTTATATTTTGGATCTGCTATTTTGATGTTATTCGGAAAAGTTCCTGCTAACATTTTTGAACTTGGGACGTTAAACACAATCTTATCTATTACTGCTGCATTTAAAAAAGTTTTATATTTAGCTACCTATATCCCTCTATTTTTCTATCTACCTTTATAATATTATGTAATTTTAATTTGTTCTTAAATTCTTTTGTTATTAGATTTAACTGTGAACCTCCATCTAGTAATACACGACAATCTATCCATTTATTATCTCCAGTTTTAACCTGTACAATTGCTGTTGATAAAAAGACGCACTCATTATTATCTTCATTGTCACTATTAACCAAAACAGTTTTTGGTTTAGTTTTATCTTCATGAATCAGCGTATTGTGTTCACTTTTGCAAATTCCACAATTAAACTGGCTATTACACATTTTTGTTAGATGACCTGGACAAAGACATTTGTAACACAATTTAAAACCTTTTACCTTTTCTAATTTTTCTTTAATAGACAAATTTCTAAATTTTGGACATTTAAATAAAATATGCCTTGAAGTGCAGCCTAATAAACATTTCGGGTTATTAAAGCTTAGAGTTTTAGACTGATTTGTTGTTTGATCTTCTTCTTTCTTGAAATGTTGATAAAATTGTGGATTAGTTCCACGGAATTTATTATCTCTATCTTCCCATTTTGTAAATTGTTGACTCGCTTCCAATGAATATTGCATTTGCTGCAAAAATTCTACTAGTTGGTCCACCGTTGGGAGATCTCGAAATTTACCTAATTGCTGTTGAAATTGTAGTCTCATGTGATCATCCAGTTTTCGTTGCAATATAAAACAGATGAACGATTTATACATTTGTTCAGTATCTACTTTTACCGCGTAAAGTGCTTGAAAACTTTCATTTATTATGCTTAAAAAATTGTTTACACTTTTGGAATTGCGTTTTATAAAACGGAAGTTGTTGCTCTATTGTTCTAATAATATTCATTTAAGATATTCCAAGTTACATCAAAGTTCTCTTCTCTGGATGGCAATTTGGAAATTTTCTTAATTGCTTCCCCGATTAATTTTGATTTTAAAACACACATTTTTTGTGTTTTTGAAATCGGCAGAGACAAAATCAATTGCTCAAACAATTCTTTAAAAGTATCCCAATCCGTAAACTTTCCATCAAATTGTGGTATGTCAATAGGTGGTAATGTAAATGGCAGGGACTTAAAATTTTTGTTAACATCTGGAATTTCCTGATATAAGTCACGTAAGGAATAAAAAACCTCTGTCAACTCATCATCGGGAAATTCACCTATATATTGCAAAAACACTTTCTGTTATTTCAAATTTTCCTTTGACACTATCAATTGTTACATTTCCATGCTTGGAATTTTCTAGCTTTGATTCTAAGTCATCAAGAATATACTGAAACTGACTCTGCAGTCCAAAATTTTGCACTCTAACTTCACTTCTCATTTGTGTAGATGGTTTTTCTACATTTTCCTGTTATGCAACCTTTTGTGTTTTTAAAGTTTGATCAGGAAATTTTAGTAAAGAGTTTTCCTCATTAATTTTATTTTTTACAAACTTTCAAAATTTTCTGCGGTTTTTCGTACTTTATTTACAAAATCAGTTTTAAAATAGCTACTTCGCTCCAATGTTGCGGAAGGTGGGCGGAGTTCTTTATCATTTTTTTCAAATTCAGCATATATGTTTTTAAAAGATTCCCTGAATTTTGATACATTTATTTCTAGTTCCTCTCTACTAACATCACTTTGTTGCACCAATGTACTCAAAGAATTATAAAGGGCAGCAATATTTCGCCCTAACTCTTCCTGCTTTTTAATTAGTTCAATTGAATTCATTATAATATTTTTTATTTAAACCTTTTGTTTTAATATATCTTTTATAAATTAAAACCAATAAACACATTTAATAAAATTATTGTATTTTATTTTTCTTACACCTCCAAATTTTTGATCTGGTTTGACCAAATGTTTTTTAACCTTCTGTATTCACTTTTAAGATAGAACTCATTTATTCATGTAATTTTTCTTCCTTATATACTAGAATCTTAAAACTATCCTAAACTATTACATTGATCATAAACAATTGCAATTATCAGTGGTTGTTCGTAAATACAGACTACAAAGGATCATTCTAAGGATAGCCATAAATCCTAGACAAACATACAGTTAAGTCTAGACATCTGTGTTTACGAACAGCAAATAATAAAAAAACCCAAAGGACAAAGAAACCTTTAGTTTTACAAAATTGAACATCTGTGTTTACGAACAACAAATAATAAAAAAATCCAAAGGACAAAAAAACCTTTGGTTTGACAAAACTGAACAAAATTTAAAAACACTTAAAGCAAATATTCAACACTTTGCAATTTTTTCTAATAGCTACAGATCTTAGAAATAAAGAAAGCTGTAAACCATAAAAATCGGTTAAATAATTTTGATTTTAATTTCAATTTAAACCTTCCAATGCTGACGCATTTTACGATAGCATTGATTATCTGACGAATCATTGAATGTGGTTAATGATTCGCCAATCAAAAAATGCGCTGGCGTTAAAACGTGTAAGTCATTAGGATCATTTGATAGAGGAGTCAACGGTCGTGAATTTAAAATTGCTTCTATTTGAGTAATAATAGTACACAGTTCTTCATATGTTAATATTCCTTCTGTTGCCTTATAAAAGTGTTTCTTTACTGATTTTACTGTTGATTCCCATAATCCTCCTATGTGAGGCGATCTTGCTGTATGTTAACCCATTCTATTTCTTTACTTTCACAAAAATTATTTATAAGTTTGCTGTTTTTATTTTCGGTTAATAACCGATGAATTTCGGTTAAACTATTAGCTGCTCCTACAAAATTTGTTGCGTTATCTGAAAACATTTTTTCCCTCGTATGGCTACAAATCTTTTAAGAGCTCCTATAAACCCTGCTGAGGTCAAGTCCGATACAACTTCTAAATGCACCGCTTTTGTTGTGAAGCAGATAAATACGCATACATACCCTTTGTCCGTCCTTTTTCCCCTAATGTTATAATGAATAGTAATGGGACCAAGGAAATCAATACCTACATTTAAAAACGGGCGAGTTCTAATGACACGACTTTGCGGTAAGTTTCCCATTAATTGATGCAATTGTCTTGGTTCTTTTCTAAAACACCTATAACAGTTGTTAACAATTTTTTTTACCAATTGTCTACCTCTTAATGGCCAAAACCTTTGTTTTTATTGCTAATAATCCTTGAGGGCCCACATGTAAATGATCTTTATGCAGTTGTTCTATAATTAATCGAACAATATTATCTTTATAGGGGAGAACAATCGGATGTTTAACTTTATAAGTCAGTGAACTATTTTCCAATCGTCCTCCAACTCTAATTAATCCTTGTTTGTCCAAAAATGGGCATAATGTTGCCAGTTTTGATGATTTTTTAAGGTTCTTTCCCGTATTTAAAAACTTTATTTGTTCTGAACAATGTTCTTTTTGAATATTTTCTATAATTATTTTTAATGCTTCTCTTCTGAAAAATAAAAAGAAAAAATTTTTTATTAAATAAATAAACTTCAAAACATAGGTTATAATATTTTGAAAGATGTTAAAATTATTTTTGTGATTAATATTTTTATAAAAACAGTCGACATTTTTTATAAGTATCACTTTGACTTCATTTTTTATTTCAGGAATTTCAAAATCTGTAATAAATGTAGTATTATTGTACGGCTTGTAATTAAATAAAAATTGTGGACCATTAAACAAAAATTTGTTTTTTATTAGTACATCTGCTTTCACTCCTCTTGATATAAGGTCCGCTGGATTTTCGCCAGATTGCACATGCCTCCAATTATTTACATTAGTATTGGTTTGTATAAAGCTAACTATATTTGATACAAATACTTGTAAGCTTGTTGGGTCTAGTTTAATCCAGTTTCAAACAATGGTGGAGCCTGAATAGTAGAAAATATTAGTGAATTCAATTTTCAAACTTTCAATTACTACGGTCATTAACTCCGTTAATAAAACAGCTGCACATAATTCCAATCTTGGAAGGGTAATGACCTTTATAGGAGCAACTTTTGATTTTGATGTTGCTTAATATGGATTAAATTTTCCGTGACAATCAATCGATCTTACATATACTGCTGCACCATATGCTCTCATTGATTCATCACAAAATCCATGTCTACTGGTTTAATACATACAAAATGTCTGGGTACTGTTATTTGGTTTAAATATTGAAAGTTATTACTAATAACCTACCTTTTGTTGTTCTATTTCTTTTGGAACTTGATCATCCCAATCTATTTTTAATTTCCATAATTCTTTTAACAATATCTTCATACTAACTGTAGCAGGTCCCACTAAACCAAGTGGATCAAATAAGCCTGAAATTTCTCTTAATATTATTGTTTTTGAAATTTTTTTATCATTTTTCCATTTACAGTTTAAGCTTAATGCATCTATTTCTGTATTCCAAATAACGCCAAGAGTTTTAGTGAAGTTGGAGTTGTCTGATTTTATGTCTAAGCTTTCTGTTATTTGTTCTTTGTTTACTTCTTAATATTGTAACTTTTTCTAAACAGTCCCCTCCAGTCATTAAATCGTCCATATAAAAATCGTTTTTAATTATTGCCGATTCTTCCGGAAATTGATTTCTTTTCCAATCTGCATTTTTTTCCAAACATTTTACTGACAAATATGGAGCAGCTGACGTACCGTAAGTTACAGTTTTAACAGCGTATGTTTTAATCGGTTCTGTTTCATTGAAACGCCAAGATATCAATTGGTATTTTCTATCTTTTTCTGACACCCAAATTTGTCTGTACATTTTCTCTATATCCGCTAAAAAAACGTACCGATGTTTCCTGAATCTCAGTAAAATATTAAATAAATTTTCTTGAATTCGTGGACCTGTATGCAGTAAATCGTTTAACGATATATTACTTGTAGTCTTACAGGAAGCATCAAATACAACTCTTAATTTTGTAGACGTGCTTTTTGGTCTACAAATACAATGATGTGGCAGGTAATATCCTATTGAAGAAACATCTTTTTTTAATTCCATATGCCTCATCTCTAAGTATTGTTGCATAAATGCATGATATTGATCTTTCAACTCTGGAGTCTTTTGTAATTTGCTTTCTAGCGCAAAAAATCTTCTTTTAGCAATGACGTTGGAACTACCTAATTTTTCAACATTATCCTTAAAAGGTAATGTTACTTGAAATTTACCTTCTGCTAACCACTTTGTATTTTCATCGAATGATTTTTCACACTCTTCCTGAAGGGTTGTTAAGTGCTTCACTTTTGGCACTTCTTCTACTTCCCAAAATTTTTCTAATATTTTTTCTGTAGTTGTATTTATGGTTACCAGATTTTGCCTTGGAATACTATCATCAAATTGTGTCATGCTATAAGCAACCCAACCTAATTTTGTATTTTTTAATTTTGTTTTAGTTTTTGGGTCCTGTAATTTTCTATTGCATATAAGATCAAATATAAATTCATTTGAAAGCAGCAAGTCAATTCCTTTTGGAATGTTATATTTTGGATCTGCTATTTTGATGTTATTCGGAAAAGTTCCTGCTAACATTTTTGAACTTGGGACGTTAAACACAATCTTATCTATTACTGCTGCATTTAAAAAAGTTTTATATTTAGCTACCTATATCCCTCTATTTTTCTATCTACCTTTATAATATTATGTAATTTTAATTTGTTCTTAAATTCTTTTGTTATTAGATTTAACTGTGAACCTCCATCTAGTAATACACGACAATCTATCCATTTATTATCTCCAGTTTTAACCTGTACAATTGCTGTTGATAAAAAGACGCACTCATTATTATCTTCATTGTCACTATTAACCAAAACAGTTTTTGGTTTAGTTTTATCTTCATGAATCAGCGTATTGTGTTCACTTTTACAAATTCCACAATTAAACTGGCTATTACACATTTTTGTTAGATGACCTGGACAAAGACATTTGTAACACAATTTAAAACCTTTTACCTTTTCTAATTTTTCTTTAATAGACAAATTTCTAAATTTTGGACATTTAAATAAAATATGCCTTGAAGTGCAGCCTAATAAACATTTCGGGTTATTAAAGCTTAGAGTTTTAGACTGATTTGTTGTTTGATCTTCTTCTTTCTTGAAATGTTGATAAAATTGTGGATTAGTTCCACGGAATTTATTATCTCTATCTTCCCATTTTGTAAATTGTTGACTCGCTTCCAATGAATATTGCATTTGCTGCAAAAATTCTACTAGTTGGTCCACCGTTGGGAGATCTCGAAATTTACCTAATTGCTGTTGAAATTGTAGTCTCATGTGATCATCCAGTTTTCGTTGCAATATAAAACAGGAGAACGATTTATACATTTGTTCAGTATCTACTTTTACCGCGTAAAGTGCTTGTAAACTTTCATTTATTATGCTTAAAAAATTGTTTAACTTTTGGAATTGCATTTTACAAAACGGAAGTTGTTGCTCTATTGTTCTAATAATATTCATTTAAGATATTCCAAGTTACATCAAAGTTCTCTTCTCTGGATGGCAATTTGGAAATTTTCTTAATTGCTTCCCCGATTAATTTTGATTTTAAAACACACATTTTTTGTGTTTTTGAAATCGGCAGATACAAAATCAATTGCTCAAACAATTCTTTAAAAGTATCCCAATCCTTAAACTTTCCATCAAATTGTGGTATGTCAATAGGTGGTAATGTAAATGGCAAGGACTTAAAATTTTTGTTAACATCTGGAATTTCCTGATATAAGTCACGTAAGGAATAAAAAACCTCTGTCAACTCATCATCGGGAAATTCACCTATATATTGCAAAAACACTTTTTCTGTTATTTCAAATTTTCCTTTGACACTATCAATTGTTACATTTCCATGCTTGGAATTTTCTAGCTTTGATTCTAAGTCATCAAGAATATACTGAAACTGCCTCTGCAGTCCAAAATTTTGCACTCTAACTTCACTTCTCATTTGTGTAGATGGTTTTTCTACATTTTCCTGTAATGCAACCTTTTGTGTTTTTAAAGTTTGATCAGGAAATTTTAGTAAAGAGTTTTCCTCATTAATTTTATTTTTTACAAACTTTCTAAATTTTCTGCGGTTTTTCGTACTTTATTTACAAAATCAGTTTTAAAATAGCTACTTCGCTCCAATGTTGCGGAAGGTGGGCGGAGTTCTTTATCATTTTTTTCAAATTCAGCATATATGTTTTTAAAAGATTCCCTGAATTTTGATACATTTATTTCTAGTTCCTCTCTACTAACATCACTTTGTTGCACCAATGTACTCAAAGAATTATAAAGGGCAGCAATATTTCGCCCTAACTCTTCCTGCTTTTTAATTAGTTCAATTGAATTCATTATAATATTTTTTATTTAAACCTTTTGTTTTAATATATCTTTTATAAATTAAAACCAATAAACACATTTAATAAAATTATTGTATTTTATTTTTCTTACACCTCCAAATTTTTGATCTGGTTTGACCAAATGTTTTTTAACCTTCTGTATTCACTTTTAAGATAGAACTCATTTATTCATGTAATTTTTCTTCCTTATATACTAGAATCTTAAAACTATCCTAAACTATTACATTGATCATAAACAATTGCAATTATCAGTGGTTGTTCGTAAATACAGACTACAAAGGATCATTCTAAGGATAGCCATAAATCCTAGACAAACATACAGTTAAGTCTAGACATCTGTGTTTACGAACAGCAAATAATAAAAAAAACCCAAAGGACAAAGAAACCTTTAGTTTTACAAAATTGAACATCTGTGTTTACGAACAACAAATAATAAAAAAATCCAAAGGACAAAAAAACCTTTTGTTTGACAAAACTGAACAAAATTTAAAAACACTTAAAGCAAATATTCAACACTTTGCAATTTTTTCTAATAGCTACAGATCTTAGAAATAAAGAAAGCTGTAAACCATAAAAATCGGTTAAATAATTTTGATTTTAATTTCAATTTAAACCTTCCAATGCTGACGCATTTTACGATAGCATTGATTATCTGACGAATCATTGAATGTGGTTAATGATTCGCCAATCAAAAAATGCGCTGGCGTTAAAACGTGTAAGTCATTAGGATCATTTGATAGAGGAGTCAACGGTCGTGAATTTAAAATTGCTTCTATTTGAGTAATAATAGTACACAGTTCTTCATATGTTAATATTCCTTCTGTTGCCTTATAAAAGTGTTTCTTTACTGATTTTACTGTTGATTCCCATAATCCTCCTATGTGAGGCGATCTTGCTGTATGTTAACCCATTCTATTTCTTTACTTTCACAAAAATTATTTATAAGTTTGCTGTTTTTATTTTCGGTTAATAACCGATGAATTTCGGTTAAACTATTAGCTGCTCCTACAAAATTTGTTGCGTTATCTGAAAACATTTTTTCCCTCGTATGGCTACAAATCTTTTAAGAGCTCCTATAAACCCTGCTGAGGTCAAGTCCGATACAACTTCTAAATGCACCGCTTTTGTTGTGAAGCAGATAAATACGCATACATACCCTTTGTCCGTCCTTTTTCCCCTAATGTTATAATGAATAGTAATGGGACCAAGGAAATCAATACCTACATTTAAAAACGGGCGAGTTCTAATGACACGACTTTGCGGTAAGTTTCCCATTAATTGATGCAATTGTCTTGGTTCTTTTCTAAAACACCTATAACAGTTGTTAACAATTTTTTTTACCAATTGTCTACCTCTTAATGGCCAAAACCTTTGTTTTTATTGCTAATAATCCTTGAGGGCCCACATGTAAATGATCTTTATGCAGTTGTTCTATAATTAATCGAACAATATTATCTTTATACGGGAGAACAATCGGATGTTTAACTTTATAAGTCAGTGAACTATTTTCCAATCGTCCTCCAACTCTAATTAATCCTTGTTTGTCCAAAAATGGGCATAATGTTGCCAGTTTTGATGATTTTTTAAGGTTCTTTCCCGTATTTAAAAACTTTATTTGTTCTGAACAATGTTCTTTTTGAATATTTTCTATAATTATTTTTAATGCTTCTCTTCTGAAAAATAAAAAGAAAAAATTTTTTATTAAATAAATAAACTTCAAAACATAGGTTATAATATTTTGAAAGATGTTAAAATTATTTTTGTGATTAATATTTTTATAAAAACAGTCGACATTTTTTATAAGTATCACTTTGACTTCATTTTTTATTTCAGGAATTTCAAAATCTGTAATAAATGTAGTATTATTGTACGGCTTGTAATTAAATAAAAATTGTGGACCATTAAACAAAAATTTGTTTTTTATTAGTACATCTGCTTTCACTCCTCTTGATATAAGGTCCGCTGGATTTTCGCCAGATTGCACATGCCTCCAATTATTTACATTAGTATTGGTTTGTATAAAGCTAACTATATTTGATACAAATACTTGTAAGCTTGTTGGGTCTAGTTTAATCCAGTTTCAAACAATGGTGGAGCCTGAATAGTAGAAAATATTAGTGAATTCAATTTTCAAACTTTCAATTACTACGGTCATTAACTCCGTTAATAAAACAGCTGCACATAATTCCAATCTTGGAAGGGTAATGACCTTTATAGGAGCAACTTTTGATTTTGATGTTGCTTAATATGGATTAAATTTTCCGTGACAATCAATCGATCTTACATATACTGCTGCACCATATGCTCTCATTGATTCATCACAAAATCCATGTCTACTGGTTTAATACATACAAAATGTCTGGGTACTGTTATTTGGTTTAAATATTGAAAGTTATTACTAATAACCTACCTTTTGTTGTTCTATTTCTTTTGGAACTTGATCATCCCAATCTATTTTTAATATCCATAATTCTTTTAACAATATCTTCATACTAACTGTAGCAGGTCCCACTAAACCAAGTGGATCAAATAAGCCTGAAATTTCTCTTAATATTATTGTTTTTGAAATTTTTTTTATCATTTTTCCATTTACAGTTTAAGCTTAATGCATCTATTTCTGTATTCCAAATAACGCCAAGAGTTTTAGTGAAGTTGGAGTTGTCTGATTTTATGTCTAAGCTTTCTGTTATTTGTTCTTTGTTTACTTCTTAATATTGTAACTTTTTCTAAACAGTCCCCTCCAGTCATTAAATCGTCCATATAAAAATCGTTTTTAATTATTGCCGATTCTTCCGGAAATTGATTTCTTTTCCAATCTGCATTTTTTTCCAAACATTTTACTGACAAATATGGAGCAGCTGACGTACCGTAAGTTACAGTTTTAACAGCGTATGTTTTAATCGGTTCTGTTTCATTGAAACGCCAAGATATCAATTGGTATTTTCTATCTTTTTCTGACACCCAAATTTGTCTGTACATTTTCTCTATATCCGCTAAAAAAACGTACCGATGTTTCCTGAATCTCAGTAAAATATTAAATAAATTTTCTTGAATTCGTGGACCTGTATGCAGTAAATCGTTTAACGATATATTACTTGTAGTCTTACAGGAAGCATCAAATACAACTCTTAATTTTGTAGACGTGCTTTTTGGTCTACAAATACAATGATGTGGCAGGTAATATCCTATTGAAGAAACATCTTTTTTTAATTCCATATGCCTCATCTCTAAGTATTGTTGCATAAATGCATGATATTGATCTTTCAACTCTGGAGTCTTTTGTAATTTGCTTTCTAGCGCAAAAAATCTTCTTTTAGCAATGACGTTGGAACTACCTAATTTTTCAACATTATCCTTAAAAGGTAATGTTACTTGAAATTTACCTTCTGCTAACCACTTTGTATTTTCATCGAATGATTTTTCACACTCTTCCTGAAGGGTTGTTAAGTGCTTCACTTTTGGCACTTCTTCTACTTCCCAAAATTTTTCTAATATTTTTTCTCTAGTTGTATTTATGGTTACCAGATTTTGCCTTGGAATACTATCATCAAATTGTGTCATGCTATAAGCAACCCAACCTAATTTTGTATTTTTTAATTTTGTTTTAGCTTTTGGGTCCTGTAATTTTCTATTGCATATAAGATCAAATATAAATTCATTTGAAAGCAGCAAGTCAATTCCTTTTGGAATGTTATATTTTGGATCTGCTATTTTGATGTTATTCGGAAAAGTTCCTGCTAACATTTTTGAACTTGGGACGTTAAACACAATCTTATCTATTACTGCTGCATTTAAAAAAGTTTTATATTTAGCTACCTATATCCCTCTATTTTTCTATCTACCTTTATAATATTATGTAATTTTAATTTGTTCTTAAATTCTTTTGTTATTAGATTTAGCTGTGAACCTCCATCTAGTAATACACGACAATCTATCCATTTATTATCTCCAGTTTTAACCTGTACAATTGCTGTTGATAAAAAGACGCACTCATTATTATCTTCATTGTCACTATTAACCAAAACAGTTTTTGGTTTAGTTTTATCTTCATGAATCAGCGTATTGTGTTCACTCTTACAAATTCCACAATTAAACTGGCTATTACACATTTTTGTTAGATGACCTGGACAAAGACATTTGTAACACAATTTAAAACCTTTTACCTTTTCTAATTTTTCTTTAATAGACAAATTTCTAAATTTTGGACATTTAAATAAAATATGCCTTGAAGTGCAGCCTAATAAACATTTCGGGTTATTAAAGCTTAGAGTTTTAGACTGATTTGTTGTTTGATCTTCTTCTTTCTTGAAATGTTGATAAAATTGTGGATTAGTTCCACGGAATTTATTATCTCTATCTTCCCATTTTGTAAATTGTTGACTCGCTTCCAATGAATATTGCATTTGCTGCAAAAATTCTACTAGTTGGTCCACCGTTGGGAGATCTCGAAATTTACCTAATTGCTGTTGAAATTGTAGTCTCATGTGATCATCCAGTTTTCGTTGCAATATAAAACAGATGAACGATTTATACATTTGTTCAGTATCTACTTTTACCGCGTAAAGTGCTTGTAAACTTTCATTTATTATGCTTAAAAAATTGTTTACACTTTTGGAATTGCATTTTACAAAACGGAAGTTGTTGCTCTATTGTTCTAATAATATTCATTTAAGATATTCCAAGTTACATCAAAGTTCTCTTCTCTGGATGGCAATTTGGAAATTTTCTTAATTGCTTCCCCGATTAATTTTGATTTTAAAACACACATTTTTTGTGTTTTTGAAATCGGCAGATACAAAATCAATTGCTCAAACAATTCTTTAAAAGTATCCCAATCCTTAAACTTTCCATCAAATTGTGGTATGTCAATAGGTGGTAATGTAAATGGCAAGGACTTAAAATTTTTGTTAACATCTGGAATTTCCTGATATAAGTCACGTAAGGAATAAAAAACCTCTGTCAACTCATCATCGGGAAATTCACCTATATATTGCAAACACACTTTTTCTGTTATTTCAAATTTTCCTTTGACACTATCAATTGTTACATTTCCATGCTTGGAATTTTCTAGCTTTGATTCTAAGTCATCAAGAATATACTGAAACTGCCTCTGCAGTCCAAAATTTTGCACTCTAACTTCACTTCTCATTTGTGTAGATGGTTTTTCTACATTTTCCTGTAATGCAACCTTTTGTGTTTTTAAAGTTTGATCAGGAAATTTTAGTAAAGAGTTTTCCTCATTAATTTTATTTTTTACAAACTTTCAAAATTTTCTGCGGTTTTTCGTACTTTATTTACAAAATCAGTTTTAAAATAGCTACTTCGCTCCAATGTTGCGGAAGGTGGGCGGAGTTCCTTATCATTTTTTTCAAATTCAGCATATATGTTTTTAAAAGATTCCCTGAATTTTGATACATTTATTTCTAGTTCCTCTCTACTAACATCACTTTGTTGCACCAATGTACTCAAAGAATTATAAAGGGCAGCAATATTTCGCCCTAACTCTTCCTGCTTTTTAATTAGTTCAATTGAATTCATTATAATAATTTTTATTTAAACCTTTTGTTTTAATATATCTTTTTTAAATTAAAACCAATAAATACATTTAATAAAATTATTGTATTTTATTTTTCTTACACCTCCAAATTTTTGATCTGGTTTGTCCAAATGTTTTTTAACCTTCTGTATTCACTTTTAAGATAGAACTCATTTATTCATGTAATTTTTCTTCCTTATATACTAGAATCTTAAAACTATCCTAAACTATTACATTGATCATAAACTATTGCAATTATCAGTGGTTGTTCGTAAATACAGACTACAAAGGATCATTCTAAGGATAGCCATAAATCCTAGACAAACATACAGTTAAGTCTAGACATCTGTGTTTACGAACAGCAAATAATAAAAAAAACCCAAAGGACAAAGAAACCTTTAGTTTTACAAAATTGAACATCTGTGTTTACGAACAACAAATAATAAAAAAATCCAAAGGACAAAAAAACCTTTGGTTTGACAAAACTGAACAAAATTTAAAAACACTTAAAGCAAATATTCAACACTTTGCAATTTTTTCTAATAGCTACAGATCTTAGAAATAAAGAAAGCTGTAAATCATAAAAATCGTTTAAATAATTTTGATTTTAATTTCAATTTAAACCTTCCAATGCTGACGCATTTTACGATAGCATTGATTATCTGACGAATCATTGAATGTGGTTAATGATTCGCCAATCAAAAAATGCCCTGGCGTTAAAACGTGTAAGTCATTAGGATCATTTGATAGAGGAGTCAACGGTCGTGAATTTAAAATTGCTTCTATTTGAGTAATAATAGTACACAGTTCTTCATATGTTAATATTCCTTCTGTTGCCTTATAAAAGTGTTTCTTTACTGATTTTACTGTTGATTCCCATAATCCTCCTATGTGAGGCGATCTTGCTGTATGTTAACCCATTCTATTTCTTTACTTTCACAAAAATTATTTATAAGTTTGCTGTTTTTATTTTCGGTTAATAACCGATGAATTTCGGTTAAACTATTAGCTGCTCCTACAAAATTTGTTGCGTTATCTGAAAACATTTTTTCCCTCGTATGGCTACAAATCTTTTAAGAGCTCCTATAAACCCTGCTGAGGTCAAGTCCGATACAACTTCTAAATGCACCGCTTTTGTTGTGAAGCAGATAAATACGCATACATACCCTTTGTCCGTCCTTTTTCCCCTAATGTTATAATGAATAGTAATGGGACCAAGGAAATCAATACCTACATTTAAAAACGGGCGAGTTCTAATGACACGACTTTGCGGTAAGTTTCCCATTAATTGATGCAATTGTCTTGGTTCTTTTCTAAAACACCTATAACAATTGTTAACAATTTTTTTTACCAATTGTCTACCTCTTAATGGCCAAAACCTTTGTTTTTATTGCTAATAATCCTTGAGGGCCCACATGTAAATGATCTTTATGCAGTTGTTCTATAATTAATCGAACAATATTATCTTTATAGGGGAGAACAATCGGATGTTTAACTTTATAAGTCAGTGAACTATTTTCCAATCGTCCTCCAACTCTAATTAATCCTTGTTTGTCCAAAAATGGGCATAATGTTGCCAGTTTTGATGATTTTTTAAGGTTCTTTCCCGTATTTAAAAACTTTATTTGTTCTGAACAATGTTCTTTTTGAATATTTTCTATAATTATTTTTAATGCTTCTCTTCTGAAAAATAAAAAGAAAAAATTTTTTATTAAATAAATAAACTTCAAAACATAGGTTATAATATTTTGAAAGATGTTAAAATTATTTTTGTGATTAATATTTTTATAAAAACAGTCGACATTTTTTATAAGTATCACTTTGACTTCATTTTTTATTTCAGGAATTTCAAAATCTGTAATAAATGTAGTATTATTGTACGGCTTGTAATTAAATAAAAATTGTGGACCATTAAACAAAAATTTGTTTTTGATTAGTACATGTGCTTTCACTCCTCTTGATATAAGGTCCGCTGGATTTTCGCCAGATTGCACATGCCTCCAATTATTTACATTAGTATTGGTTTGTATAAAGCTAACTATATTTGATACAAATACTTGTAAGCTTGTTGGGTCTAGTTTAATCCAGTTTCAAACAATGGTGGAGCCTGAATAGTAGAAAATATTAGTGAATTCAATTTTCAAACTTTCAATTACTACGGTCATTAACTCCGTTAATAAAACAGCTGCACATAATTCCAATCTTGGAAGGGTAATGACCTTTATAGGAGCAACTTTTGATTTTGATGTTGCTTAATATGGATTAAATTTTCCGTGACAATCAATCGATCTTACATATACTGCTGCACCATATGCTCTCATTGATTCATCACAAAATCCATGTCTACTGGTTTAATACATACAAAATGTCTGGGTACTGTTATTTGGTTTAAATATTGAAAGTTATTACTAATAACCTACCTTTTGTTGTTCTATTTCTTTTGGAACTTGATCATCCCAATCTATTTTTAATTTCCATAATTCTTTTAACAATATCTTCATACTAACTGTAGCAGGTCCCACTAAACCAAGTGGATCAAATAAGCCTGAAATTTCTCTTAATATTATTGTTTTTGAAATTTTTTTATCATTTTTCCATTTACAGTTTAAGCTTAATGCATCTATTTCTGTATTCCAAATAACGCCAAGAGTTTTAGTGAAGTTGGAGTTGTCTGATTTTATGTCTAAGCTTTCTGTTATTTGTTCTTTGTTTACTTCTTAATATTGTAACTTTTTCTAAACAGTCCCCTCCAGTCATTAAATCGTCCATATAAAAATCGTTTTTAATTATTGCCGATTCTTCCGGAAATTGATTTCTTTTCCAATCTGCATTTTTTTCCAAACATTTTACTGACAAATATGGAGCAGCTGACGTACCGTAAGTTACAGTTTTAACAGCGTATGTTTTAATCGGTTCTGTTTCATTGAAACGCCAAGATATCAATTGGTATTTTCTATCTTTTTCTGACACCCAAATTTTTCTGTACATTTTCTCTATATCCGCTAAAAAAACGTACCGATGTTTCCTGAATCTCAGTAAAATATTAAATAAATTTTCTTGAATTCGTGGACCTGTATGCAGTAAATCGTTTAACGATATATTACTTGTAGTCTTACAGGAAGCATCAAATACAACTCTTAATTTTGTAGACGTGCTTTTTGGTCTACAAATACAATGATGTGGCAGGTAATATCCTATTGAAGAAACATCTTTTTTTAATTCCATATGCCTCATCTCTAAGTATTGTTGCATAAATGCATGCTATTGATCTTTCAACTCTGGAGTCTTTTGTAATTTGCTTTCTAGCGCAAAAAATCTTCTTTTAGCAATGACGTTGGAACTACCTAATTTTTCAACATTATCCTTAAAAGGTAATGTTACTTGAAATTTACCTTCTGCTAACCACTTTGTATTTTCATCGAATGATTTTTCACACTCTTCCTGAAGGGTTGTTAAGTGCTTCACTTTTGGCACTTCTACTTCCCAAAATTTTTCTAATATTTTTTCTGTAGTTGTATTTATGGTTACCAGATTTTGCCTTGGAATACTATCATCAAATTGTGTCATGCTATAAGCAACCCAACCTAATTTTGTATTTTTTAATTTTGTTTTAGTTTTTGGGTCCTGTAATTTTCTATTGCATATAAGATCAAATATAAATTCATTTGAAAGCAGCAAGTCAATTCCTTTTGGAATGTTATATTTTGGATCTGCTATTTTGATGTTATTCGGAAAAGTTCCTGCTAACATTTTTGAACTTGGGACGTTAAACACAATCTTATCTATTACTGCTGCATTTAAAAAAGTTTTATATTTAGCTACCTATATCCCTCTATTTTTCTATCTACCTTTATAATATTATGTAATTTTAATTTGTTCTTAAATTCTTTTGTTATTAGATTTAACTGTGAACCTCCATCTAGTAATACACGACAATCTATCCATTTATTATCTCCAGTTTTAACCTGTACAATTGCTGTTGATAAAAAGACGCACTCATTATTATCTTCATTGTCACTATTAACCAAAACAGTTTTTGGTTTAGTTTTATCTTCATGAATCAGCGTATTGTGTTCACTTTTACAAATTCCACAATTAAACTGGCTATTACACATTTTTGTTAGATGACCTGGACAAAGACATTTGTAACACAATTTAAAACCTTTTACCTTTTCTAATTTTTCTTTAATAGACAAATTTCTAAATTTTGGACATTTAAATAAAATATGCCTTGAAGTGCAGCCTAATAAACATTTCGGGTTATTAAAGCTTAGAGTTTTAGACTGATTTGTTGTTTGATCTTCTTCTTTCTTGAAATGTTGATAAAATTGTGGATTAGTTCCACGGAATTTATTATCTCTATCTTCCCATTTTGTAAATTGTTGACTCGCTTCCAATGAACATTGCATTTGCTGCAAAAATTCTACTAGTTGGTCCACCGTTGGGAGATCTCGAAATTTACCTAATTGCTGTTGAAATTGTAGTCTCATGTGATCATCCAGTTTTCGTTGCAATATAAAACAGATGAACGATTTATACATTTGTTCAGTATCTACTTTTACCGCGTAAAGTGCTTGTAAACTTTCATTTATTATGCTTAAAAAATTGTTTATACTTTTGGAATTGCATTTTACAAAACGGAAGTTGTTGCTCTATTGTTCTAATAATATTCATTTAAGATATTCCAAGTTACATCAAAGTTCTCTTCTCTGGATGGCAATTTGGAAATTTTCTTAATTGCTTCCCCGATTAATTTTGATTTTAAAACACACATTTTTTGTGTTTTTGAAATCGGCAGATACAAAATCAATTGCTCAAACAATTCTTTAAAAGTATCCCAATCCTTAAACTTTCCATCAAATTGTGGTATGTCAATAGGTGGTAATGTAAATGGCAAGGACTTAAAATTTTTGTTAACATCTGGAATTTCCTGATATAAGTCACGTAAGGAATAAAAAACCTCTGTCAACTCATCATCGGGAAATTCACCTATATATTGCAAAAACACTTTTTCTGTTATTTCAAATTTTCCTTTGACACTATCAATTGTTACATTTCCATGCTTGGAATTTTCTAGCTTTGATTCTAAGTCATCAAGAATATACTGAAACTGCCTCTGCAGTCCAAAATTTTGCACTCTAACTTCACTTCTCATTTGTGTAGATGGTTTTTCTACATTTTCCTGTAATGCAACCTTTTGTGTTTTTAAAGTTTGATCAGGAAATTTTAGTAAAGAGTTTTCCTCATTAATTTTATTTTTTACAAACTTTCAAAATTTTCTGCGGTTTTTCGTACTTTATTTACAAAATCAGTTTTAAAATAGCTACTTCGCTCCAATGTTGCGGAAGGTGGGCGGAGTTCCTTATCATTTTTTTCAAATTCAGCATATATGTTTTTAAAAGATTCCCTGAATTTTGATACATTTATTTCTAGTTCCTCTCTACTAACATCACTTTGTTGCACCAATGTACTCAAAGAATTATAAAGGGCAGCAATATTTCGCCCTAACTCTTCCTGCTTTTTAATTAGTTCAATTGAATTCATTATAATAATTTTTATTTAAACCTTTTGTTTTAATATATCTTTTTTAAATTAAAACCAATAAATACATTTAATAAAATTATTGTATTTTATTTTTCTTACACCTCCAAATTTTTGATCTGGTTTGTCCAAATGTTTTTTAACCTTCTGTATTCACTTTTAAGATAGAACTCATTTATTCATGTAATTTTTCTTCCTTATATACTAGAATCTTAAAACTATCCTAAACTATTACATTGATCATAAACTATTGCAATTATCAGTGGTTGTTCGTAAATACAGACTACAAAGGATCATTCTAAGGATAGCCATAAATCCTAGACAAACATACAGTTAAGTCTAGACATCTGTGTTTACGAACAGCAAATAATAAAAAAATCCAAAGGACAAAAAAACCTTTGGTTTGACAAAACTGAACAAAATTTAAAAACACTTAAAGCAAATATTCAACACTTTGCAATTTTTTCTAATAGCTACAGATCTTAGAAATAAAGAAAGCTGTAAACCATAAAAATCGGTTAAATAATTTTGATTTTAATTTCAATTTATCGCAGGTACCCAATATTGTAATGCAACCAACCTTACATATGTATGACGACAGCATTTCGTTAGGTGAATAGGTAATGGAACTGAAGTATAACGGTATTTTGCATGGTTCTTGGATTAAAACATTATAATATAGTATTTTTCATTTACTTTTAATTCTAAATCGATAACATTAGGGGAGATTCTAATATTTATTGTAGCAGTATATTTAGAAATTGATGGACAATAAGTGAGTCAGTTTTAATTTGATATCGTGCGGTTAAAATCGGCAACAGTAAATATATTTGTTATTGTGTAGAAAAATAAAGCATTTAAAGAATCCACAAATGCTTTCATATTACAAAATTTCAAGGATTTGTAGCAAATGTCCAAACTTATTTTCTTATGCATGTTGCGATCACAAAATACCAAATTTTCTTTTCTGCTGAAATAACTCAAAAAGGCTTTTTCTCTATTTCGAAAGTATAAGACTTTCATGTCTTTTTGCACCAAATTACATTATATTAATTTTGATGCAAGAAACTCAGACTTGTTTTTTGAGCGCCCTAATTCACAAATTAAGTTATTCAGATCAGTTTGATTCAGAATATTAGGTTTAAAACTGACTCACTTATTGCCCATCAATTTCCACATACACTGCTACAATAAATATTAGAATCGACCCTCATGTTCTCAATTTAGAATTACAGGTTAATGAAAAATACTATATTATAATTTTTAAATCCAAGAATCATGCAAAATACCGTTATACTTCAGTTCCATTACCTGTTCACCTAACGAAATGCTGTCGTCATACTTATGTAAAGTTGGTTGCATTACAATATTGGGTACCTTCGATAAATAGAAATTAAAATTAAAATTATTTAACCGCTTTTTATGGTTTACAGCTTTTTTTAATTTTAAGATCTGTTTTCGAGTTTGGGTGAAATATGTCTACGTACCTAACTAGCTTAGGGGCAAAATATTGTAACGCCCATAAAAAAAATCTCGACTTGATGGAAAAAAACCGAAAACGGATTCGAGTTTAGCGCATCAAAATCCATTTAGTGCATACTCATACAATCGTTGATTCTCTTACCCAAAATAATATTTTGTTTGTTTTCATTTGAAAAGTGCTAATGAAGTTCGTTTTGGTTATTTCTAGAGTGTAACAATTATCTCTTTCCTCCACTTACGGCCGTAATGTAATAATGAAGAACATCATAAGTTAGCCATATATATATGTACATGTACATATATATATATATATATATATATATATATATATGTACATGTACATATATATATATATATATATATATATATATATATATATATATATGTATGTACATGCACGTATATATATATATATATATATATATATATATCTATATATATATATATATATATATATATATATATATATCTATATATGTATATATATATATATATATATATATATATATAAATATATATATATAAATATATATATATATATATATATATATATATATAAATATATATATATAAATATATATATATATTTATATATATATATATATATATATATATATATATATATATTTATATATATATATTTATATATATATATATATATATATATATATATATATATATTTATATATATATATTTATATATATATATATATATATATATATATATATGTATATATATATGTATATATATATATATATATATATATATATATATATATATATACATATATGTATATATTATAGTCTCTATTATAGATTTATTTATTATTATTTTCTTTATAAAGTTTATTATTTGAAGTTTTATTTCAGAATGAATAATTTTTTTGATTACAAAAAAAATATTAACTCAAAATTCCTATGATTATTTTGAAACAACATAGATTGAAGGTCTTAAAATAAAAATTATTAAGTATAAATATACACATATTTATGTAACAATCCTTGTTATAAGTAACCACTACAATACTCCCCCTTCCGAAAAAATTCTATAGAGTACACTTAACAAATTGAATGTAACGCGTTTTTTAGTTTTATCCGGCTTGTTAGTTTTTTCTATAGATTTTTCAACAAATGCTGGTTTTAACCTATCAATCGAAATATTCCTTATATTACCATCGATTTCAAGTTTGAAATATTTTTCATCTTTTTGAATCTTTTTATACGGACCCTCATACGGATGCTGTAAAGAACGTTTCTGCTCAATTCTTATAAATGCATATTTGCAACTTTTAAGATCTTTAGGAATCTATGATTTTGAATTATCATTGTTATGATGTGACAATTTGGAAGAAACGTTTTTAAAATACGACTTTAATTGCGTTATAAAATCCGATGAAGCGTTGTTGATAGTGGGAAATAATATTTCCCCTGGTAGACTTAAATTCTGTCCATAAAGTAATTCTGCAGGAGTTGCTTTTAAATCTTCTTTAAAAACTGATCTCAAACCTTGGAGTGCCATCGGAAGAATTTCGCACCAATGCCTTTCTTGATTACTAGCTAGAATAGTAGATTTTAACTGACGATGAAATCTGTCGACCATGCCATTTTCTTGTGGATGGTATGATGAAATTGTAATATTGTGGGTGCCAAGAAAGGAGGATAACTCTGCAAATAATTTTGATGTAAATTGCGTTCCTTGATCGCTGATTATTGTCAAGGGAACTCCAAACCTAATAACATAATTTTTTTTAAATATTTGAGCCACAGTAATAGCTGAGATATCCTTTAGTGGGTAAACTTCTGGCCACCTTGTGAATCTATCAATAACTGTTAACAAATATTTATACCCTTTTGACTGAGGTAATGGCCCAACAATATCAATGTGAATATGTTCGAATCTGCCTTTAGAAATATCTATTTTCTGAACTGGTGACTTTGTATGTCTAAAAATTTTAGATTTTTGACAGTTTAGGCATTCCCGTGTCCAATTGATGATTTCTTTATTCATTTTTGGCCAAAAATACCGTTGGGAAATAAGCTTTTTTGTTGCCCTCACACCAGGGTGAGAAATAAAGTGCAATTTATTAAATACAAATCGTCTAAGACTTTTTGGAACAAAAGGTCGAGGATTATTAATTGAAATCTCACACCACAGCTCATAGCTAAGAAAATTCAGTTTTACTAACTTGGAGTTAAGACGATTGTTTCCGTCTTGAAGTAAATCTTTAAGTTCTGAATCTTCTTGTTGTTCTTTACATAATACTTTAATATTAAGATCAACGTTTTTGAGCGTGTTAATCTCAAAAGCTGTTGACAGCGTATCTGCGACTATATTAGTTTCTCCTTTAATGTATTGAATATCGTTTGTAAATTGTGAAATATATTCCAGGGGTCTCGTTTTAGAGTCTAATGCAAATACCAAAGGCTTATGATCAGTATATAATATTAAGGTAAATTGCCAAAAGCTCTCGATCAAAAGCGCTATACTTGGATTCAGTTGTAGTTAACTTCTTTGAAAAGAAAGCTAAAGGTACAATTTCCTGTTGACGTTGCTGTTGTAGAACTCCACCTATAGCGAATGTGGACGCATCGACTGTTAATGTTAATCTAGCTTCTGGGTCAAAATGATTCACTAAAATGCGGCTAGCAAAACTTTTCTTAATTTTATCAAAACCTTGTTCAGCGTTTTTATTCCACTTTAAAAGTTTTCTTTTATTCTTTGCAGATTAGATAGAATGGTAATAATTTACCATTCCCATAAATTTTTGCATTTGTTTTACAGTTCTAGGTTTTTCAAAATTACGTATAGCTATGACTTTTTCTTCTGTTGGCTTAATACCGTTTTCTGATATATTGTGACTCAGAAAATCTATGTTGGCAACTCCAAAAATGCATTTTCCGGGTTTAATATTAAGTCCGTACTTGTCCATCCTCTTAAAAACTATTTTAAGGTGATTAAAATGATCCGTTTCGTTCTCACTCGCAACTAGCACATCGTCAAAATACACAAATACAAAATTTAAACCACTAAAAACTTCGTTAATAAATCGTTAAAATGTTTGTGCAGAATTCCTTAATCCAAAAGCCATGCGTACAAACTCAAACATACCAAAAAGTGTGGTAATAGCCGTTTTATATATGTCTTCTTCAGCCATTGGAATTTGATGATAAGCACATATTAAATCTATCTTCGAAAATAACTTTTTGTTACTTAAATTAAAATTAAAGTCGTGTATGTGTGGCAATCGATATCTGTCAGGTATAGTGACAAAATTCAAACGTCTAAAATCCCCGCATGGTCTCCATTCATTCGGATCTTTCTTGGGAACTAAGTGTAATGCAGAAGAAACTCTTGAATTAGATGACCTACAGATTCCTGCTTTTACAAGGAATTCAAATTCCGCTTTAGCAGCTTTATATTTAATTGGATCTAAACGTCGCGGTTTAGTGAATGGTAATAGTCCATTAGTAGTTAATCTATGAATAGTTGTATGTTTAATTGGTTTCAAATAATCTGGTTCTGTTATTAAAGAGGGAAATTGTTTCAAAAGATTTGTGTATTTATTTTCTATAATAAACAATTTTATTAATGAAATTTCACAATAATGTGAAAAAGCGTTAATTGATAGATTAGTTAAAGGATCTATCAATGACTTGTTCTTAATATCAATTAAAAGTCCATATTTGTGTAGAAAATCTGCACCTATGATAGGTTTTTCTATATTGGCGATGAGAAAAACAAAAGGGAATTCTCGGCGTAATCCTAAATCTATATATTTAACATTTTCCTTCCAAATGTAGATATTGAAGTTTCATTGGCTGCCGTCAAAATAATATCTGAAATACAGTTACCTTTTCCAAATTTCGAACAAGGAAGCACGGAAATGTCGGCTCCATTATCAATTAAGAATCTTATTTTATTCGTCTTATCAAAACTAAACAGGCGGCGTGTCGAAATATCAGGATTGCCATTGTTTGCCACTTCAACAATGGTTTTCTTTAGTTTTCCGATTCTTTTGATTTATTATAAGAACAAGGTTGTTACCACAATTTCTTGCTTGGCTTCCATATCTATAGTGAAATCTACACACCCATTCTCTTTTCCTATACCTTCCTCGAGACTTAGATCTACTTCTATTAAATAAATCCCTACTCTGAGTTTGTTGTAACTGGCAACAATTCTCTTCTATTTGTCTTTTAATTGATGATACCTCTAACGATAAAATTTGAAACATTTCCGTAA
>OY776276.1:74046766-74049266 GCA_963675445.1 Linnaemya vulpina | reverse complement strand
TCTCATTTTAGAGTCTAATGCAAATACTAAAGGCTTATGATCAGTATATACAGTAAAACTTCTTCCTTCTAACATATGTCGAAAATGCTTAATATTAAGGTAAATTGCCAAAAACTCTGGATCAAAAGCACTATACTTGGATTCAGTTGTAGTTAATTTCTTTGAAAAGAAAGCTAAAGGTACAATTTCCTGTTGACGTTGCTGTTGTAGAACTCCACCTATAGCGAATGTGGACGCATCGACTGTTAATGTTAATCTAGCTTCTGGGTCAAAATGATTCACTAAAATTCGGCTAGCAAAACTTTTCTTAATTTTATCAAAACCTTGTTCAGCGTTTTTATTCCACTTTAAAAGTTTTCTTTTATTCTTTGCAGATTTTGTCATCATATCATGAACATGTCTTGAAAGTTCAGCCAAATTAGGGATGTACCTGTGGTAATAATTTACCATTCCCATAAATTTTTGCATCTGTTTTACAGTTCTAGGTTTTTCAAAATTACGTATAGCTATGACTTTTTCTTCTGTTGGTTTAATACCGTTTTCTGATATATTGTGACTCAGAAAATCTATGTTGGCAACTCCAAAAATGCATTTTTCGGGTTTAATATTAAGTCCGTACTTGTCCATCCTCTTAAAAACTATTTTAAGGTGATTAAAATGATCCGTTTCGTTCTCACTCGCAACTAGCACATCGTCAAAATACACAAATACAAAATTTAAACCACTAAAAACTTCATTAATAAATCGTTAAAATGTTTGTGCAGAATTCCTTAATCCAAAAGCCATACGTACAAACTCAAACATACCAAAAAGTGTGGTAATAGCCGTTTTATATATGTCTTCTTCAGCCATTGGAATTTGATGATAAGCACATATTAAATCTATCTTCGAAAATAACTTTTTGTTATTTAAATTAAAATTAAAGTCGTGTATGTGTGGCAATCGATATCTGTCAGGTATAGTGACAAAATTCAAACGTCTAAAATCCCCGCATGGTCTCCATTTTTTCGGATCTTTCTTGGGAACTAAGTGTAATGCAGAAGAAACTCTTGAATTAGATGACCTACAGATTCCTGCTTTTACAAGGAATTCAAATTCCGCTTTAGCAGCTTTGTATTTAATTGGATCTAAACGTCGCGGTTTAGTGAATGGTAATACTCCATTAGTAGTTAATCTATGAATAGTTGTATGTTTAATTGGTTTCAAATAATCTGGTTCTGTTATTAAAGAGGGAAATTGTTTCAAAAGATTTGTGTATTTATTTTCTATAATAAACAATTTTATTAATGAAACTTCACAATAATGTGAAAAAGGGTTAATTGATAGATTAGTTAAAGGATCTATCAATGACTTGTTCTTAATATCAATTAAAAGTCCATATTTGTGTAGAAAATCGGCACCTATGATAGGTTTTTCTATATTGGCGATGAGAAAAAAAAGGGACTTCTCGGCGTAATCCTAAATCTATATATTTAACATTTTACTTCCAAATGTAGATATTGAAGTTTCATTGGCTGCCGTCAAAATAATATCTGAAATACAGTTACCTTTTCAAAATTTCGAACAAGGAAGCACGGAAATGTCGGCTCCATTATCAATTAAGAATCTTATTTTATTCGTCTTATCAAAACTAAACAGGCGGCGTGTCGAAATATCAGGATTGCCATTGTTTGCCGCTTCAACAATGGTTTTCTTTAGTTTTCCGATTCTTTTGATTTATTATAAGAACAAGGTTGTTCACAATTTCTTGCTTGGCTTCCATATCTATAGTGAAATCTACACACCCATTCTCTTTTCCTATACCTTCCTCGAGACTTAGATCTACTTCTATTAAATAAATCCCTACTCTGAGTTTGTTGTAACTGGCAACAATTCTCTTCTATTTGTCTTTTAATTGATGATAGCTCTAACGATAAAATTTGAAACATTTCCGCAATTTTGCTTGCAGTTTGATTAAAAGTTTCGAAAACTTTTTTAAAATCGTGACTCATTGGAGAGGAATCTAGGACTGGTGTTTTAAAACAACTGACCTCACTGTTGTTGAATAGAACTTCCCACAAATTATCAGCCAATTTGATAACTTCATTTATATCTGATAAATTAGCACTTGTCAGAGCGATGTTTAAACTTTTTGGTAACTTCCTTAGCTATAGTTTCTTTAAAATTTTCACACTAAAGTTTGAACCGGCTAGTAAGGCAAGGGAGCGATAGAACTCAGATGGCTTTTGATCTCCTATTTCTGGGTTGGACAAGATTTTATCTAATTTTTTGCTTTCACTCATTGAGTGTCGTTCGATTAATATACTTTTTAAATACTCATACGGATTTTGAATCTTAGGGTTTTGAATGATTTCAAGAACCGTTATTATAACATCTTGTGAAAGAGCGGTTATAATATGTTCATACTTAGTTTTGCTTTGTGTTATTCCTTTTGTCGCAAATTGCATTTCTGCATGAATGAACCATGCTTCTGGGCAGTTGGTTCAGAAGCATTTAACAG
>OY776276.1:74029266-74031766 GCA_963675445.1 Linnaemya vulpina | reverse complement strand
TACTATGTTTTGAATAGTAATTAATCATTCTTCCCGAAGCAGTAGGTTTCTGGAACCAATCTATTATTAATTTATTACCTCTCCTAATAACTAAAGTATCTAAATAAGGAAGTCTCAAGTCCTTTTCCTTTTCAGCAGTAAATTTAATGTTCGAATTAAAATTATTCAATGCGGATAACATATTATCTATCTCCGATGTATGAATAATGCAAAATAAATCATCTACATATTTTGTCACTATTTTAGGTTTTATATTAAGTTTTTGAATTGATTTGTCTAATAATTCCTCCATTACTATATCTGCTATTATTGGAGATGCTGGTGATCCCATAGGAAGACCCCTTTGTTGCATATATATATTGCTATTATATTGAAAATACCTATTATCTTCTATACAAAATTTTAAAATACGGAAAAATAAATGTTTGTCAATCCTTGTATACCTTGCTATCATTTCCCATTTGTTTTCAATTGTATTAATTGCTAAATCAATAAATACACTTGGGAATAGGGAAACTACATCAAAAGAAATCAAGCTTTCATTATCAGATATATGTTGGCTCCTAATTTTATCCACAAATACTATTGAATTTTTGATATTATATTTTGAATCCTTAGTAATATTTTTTAAAATATTTGTAATATATCTGCATAGTTCATATGAAGGTGAATTAATAAAAGAACATATAGGTCTTAATGGAAAATTTTCTTTATGAATTTTTGGTAATCCATATATACGAGGAGCAACTGCAGCATTTGTTTTTAGCCTATTCTTATCATTAGATGTTATAATATCTTTCTTAAATAATTCTTCAACTATATCATTATTGATTTTTTGGTATTTGGTTGTTGGATCTCTATTAATTAAATTATAATTTGTAATATCTCCTAAAATACTATTGATTCTTAAATCATAATCCTGTTTACTAATGGCTACAGTTACATTACCCTTATCCGCATTTACAATAAGTATATCTTTATTTTCCCTTAAGAAATTAGTAGCTTTCTTAGCTTTATCTAATATAAAGTTATCTCTATTTGTTAATTGAATTTTATTTAAATGGTTATCAATAACCGTAGTTAATCTATTTCTTGCTATCTCTTGTTCTTCCTTATTATTTAAAGTCTGCACTAAGTCCTCTCCCTCTGATATGACTTTTAAAATAGGAATCTCATACTTTCTACTAGGTAAAGCGTGCTTTTGTCCAAGTGAAAGTATCCATTGAATGTCCTTAGGTATGTCAGTGTTAGTCTTGTTTTTAAACCACTTTTCATTTAATTTTATATATAATTCCTTCTCTTGTAATTTTTTTAATTTATCAAATTTATTTTTATGTGTAATATTTACCTTTTTCTTTTGTAAAACAGCTAAATGTTTCTCAAAGTATAAAAAATCAACCATTTCCTCCAGTGAAAAATATATATCCAATTTCTTTAAAATTCTTTCCCTCTCTTTTTGAAAATGTTTCAATATATCATGTTTTTCTTTTATCGCTAACCTTAACATTTTATTGTGTAAATCTTGAGTATATTTTTCTATTGTTTTTTGAATCCTTGGTAAGCTATCCTTGTTAAAAACATTCAAGATATTCTTCGTAGAGTTCTTGATAAAGTTTGGGGTGATTCCAACATTCCTGCATCTTATCAAAAAAGTTATTGATGATCTTGCCTGTACAATTTTGTTCCTGAGTGATTTCACCTGGTTAATGAATCTCCTAGTTTGAAAATTTTTCTTCAATATACGATATTCCAAGTTGGCGTGCTCTCCTTAATAATTGTTGATTTATCTTTATTGACCTTATTAGTTTATTTTAATATTAATCAAGCTTATGGTCGTTTTTTATCAAATTATATTTGGTCTAATTTTTATTCGATATTTCGTTAACAGCTTGTTAACATCTTCAGGAAATAAAAATTATTAAAATTTTTTAGACAATTGGTTTTGAAACATGACATAAAAAAACTATTCACAATATTTGTTTTTCAAATTCAATACCACATAAAATATTTTGTCAACATTAACAATTTATAGTAAAACAAACTTTTTCAACATTAACAAATTATAACGAAAATTTTTATAACAAATATATACATATATACACATACATATATATATATATATATATATATATATATATACATATACATATATACACATACATACACATACACATATATACACATATATATATATATATATATATATATATATATACATATATATACATATACATACATACACATATATATATATATATATATATATATATATATACATACGTATACATACATACATACACATACACATATACATATATACACATACACATATATACATATACATACACACATATACATACATATATACATATATATATACATATACACATATATATATATGCGCACATATCCACATAGATATACATATAAACACATATACACATATACATAGATATATATACATACATACATACATATACACACGTACACACACATTTCT